>PVJC01042398.1:0-14952 GCA_004026665.1 Murina feae
GGTTAAGGGTGTTGGGGATGCGTGAAGAGACTGGACAATAATTGTACACCTATGGATGAGGACAATGGGGGAGCAAGGTCAGAGGTTGGGGTGGGAATTGGGAGGAGGGGAGCTATGGGGGAAAAAAGAGGAACAACTGTAATAATCTGAACAATAAAGATAAATTAAAATAAATAAATAAATAAATATTTACTTTTAAATATGTATTTTCTTTCTTTTATAAAAAGCAAGTATAAGGGAGAGGGAGAGAGAAATAGAAATATCTATGAGAGAGAAACATCAACATTAATCTGCAGCTTCCTGCATGTCTCCTGCCCAAGATGGAGCACAAGCCAGGCATGTGCTCTGACCAGTAATCCAATAGTTGACCTCTTGGTGCATGGTCAATACTCAACCACTGAACCACACCTGCCAGGCACGAGTATTAAACTTTGAATTATTAGACAATGTATAAATTCAAAGAAAATTCTAACCTTGGTCTATTTTTGTATCTCTTAAACTATAGTAATTTGTGATACTATTGGAACTATCAGGAAGTAAAATCTGAAACTTATTTCTCATCCTGCTTCCAAGCAACTGATGTTCTATTCAGGAAGGTAGGGTTATCTGTTTAAAAATGCATTAAGTTTCACATAACCTCAATATGTTTACCAAAATTCATTTTAAATTTATATTGAAACTGTGAAAGCTTTCAAATTGCTGCCTAACAAATTATTCACAGAGGTATTCAAAATGGCTCATTTCTCTTATTCAATCTCACAGGATTGAAACTGGTATATAGTTGAAACTGGTATGTAGCTGAAACTTTGATTAGATTTCCAGGTCAGGTAAATATATTTTAAAAAATCGAGTTTTAATAAAATTAAAATATAATTTTAACCTATCATCAGAAATTTACATAGTGTGAGAAGGTCTGAATTTGACCCCACTTTTTTAAATCTTCACCTGAGGATATTTTTCCATTGATTTTTAGGGAGAGTGGAAGAGAGAGGGAAAAACAGGGAGAAACATCGACGTGAGAGAAACACATTGATTGGTTGCCTCTTGCTCATGCCCCAAACAAGGCCTGAGCCAGTGAAGAGCCTGCAACCAAGGAAGTGCCCTTGACAGGAATTGAGTTCAGACCCTTCAGATTCTCTATCCACTGAGCCAGACTGATTAGGGCTGAATTGGGCCCTTTTAGTAGCTTGTACAGAATTTTAGAATTAATGCTTTTCAAGCTACAAAATATGTGCTAAGAATCTTATACTTAGAACAAATTGTCTAACAAAAGCATAAGAAACCTTGTGGCTATGTATTTACCCTCCTATTAATATGTCAGTAAATATTATCTAAATGCCAATTGTAGATAATTTATATATTAAAATATTTTCATATACCTATAGTTTGTGGCCCCAATTAGGACTGGGTCAGATGGCCCCAATCAGCCCCAATAACTGGCCAGATTGAGGGACCTCACCCGTGCATGATTTTGTGCACTGGGCCTCTAGTCAAAAAATAATATTTTACCTTTATTTACCTGTTTATATGGATAAAACATTAATATCACAAAATGAATGTGTTGTGAAGTACTTAAAAAACATATTTTAAATTAATCACATTTTAAAAGATAAAAAGTATAGTGTGCTACACAAAGGAAGTCATTATGAAACCTGTGAAAAGCAGAGAATACTTTCAGGAATATAAAATTTCACCAGCTAAAATTATTTGGTTTGAGTTACAGTTAAAGACTAAGTAGATCATGATAAATTTAGGTTTGAAATCCATGACAAATATTTAGCATGATGGCATGATACATTGAAGTGTAGGTAGTATTAAGGGTTTCAGTTGACCCAGAAACAAAATATATCAGCAATATGGTGTTTATAGAAAAATTTATAGAAAAAAAAAACAAATGAAAAGAAATAATGAATCAAACTGTGAGAGTTAAAAAGGTCACAATCCCAACTTTCTTTTTGCTTTGAACTATCCCTGATGATCATGGTAGTTTCATGTGGCATAAATGTGACATTTCCAGTGTGATTATGAGTCTTGAAAATCCTAAAGCTGCTGTTTCTCAAAAATTTATATATTTAGGTTAAACCTTCAGAGATGGAAAGATGATAGAATAGAAAACTGTCTTTGAATAACTTTGCAAGGTAAAATACAGAATTCTACATTAAATTTTAGAAAAAATAATGAATAATTTTGGACTATAATAGTCCCAACACTGCATGGGTGAAATATATGGGACATACTTATAGTAAATTTATTTGTTTTTTATCTGAAGTTCACAGTTAAATGGATCTTCTGTTTTTATTTGTTAACTTAGGAGCTCTATATTTAAAAATCTTTATGTGAAAAAATGGTTTGACTTATGCCATATTATATTTTCAGTAAGGAGAATAAGGAGGTTAAAAAAATCACTGAACTGTGCAAGACTCATAAACTAGGAACATACAATAAAACAGAAATTTCAACTTGGAAAATGTTCAAGCAGTTATTGTCAGTGATATCTTAGAAAAGATTTTCCTTCAGATGCAATGTGTAAACAGATAATGAACCCTAGAGCTTCTTTTACTTAAAAGATTCTGTAATTTCAGTTTTGAATGTATGTGTTTTGATAATCAGCCCTATTAAGCAACATAATTTAGGGGCTTATGGGAGCCCCTTACACGTCCCACGTGGTTCAGGGTTCCTGTTCAAGGTTCAAGTTCTGGAGGAGGCCGCACACAAAATGAAGAGAGACTAGAAGAAAATCAATTTGGAATAATGGGGACCAGGCGTGGCATCTTTCCACTAGTGGGTAAGATTGCCCACTGCTCTGGTCTTGCTCAAAGCTTTTATTAAGGCAATGGGGAAAACAACCACATCCTTATCCTAAGGGCAGGAAATTCCAACAACAAAGAGGCAAGAAGAATTTACCTATCAGTAACAGGTGGAGGGCTGCTTTAACTATCAATGTCTCCATCTAAATGATGGGTGAATAGCTCCCCCACTATTCAGGGAATTAAGGTCGACCAGCCTTCAGGCACATTTCTCTACTAGTGACAATGACCGGTCTCCAGCATCTCCCCCATTTATTTCCTTTAAAAGATCTTGTATCTGCAGACCAGAAATAAACATATAAGCACAAAAAATATTTGAGTCCCAATTTCAATGTCCAACAGTTCTGAGTCCAAGTTTCAATGTCCAATAGTTCCTTATGTGTACATGTCAGCAATGATACTTCAGTTCTGGATGGTGAACAAATGGTGGCAATGCAGGTCTGACCTTCTTTGGTGTGGTCCTGGGAAACCTGCAGTGACATACAGTTGCTGATTGCTAACATGGCAATGGCAAAGCGTTGTCAGCTTCTTCCATCCCTGGATTGTTTTTCCTCTTGTTTTCATAGCTGGAGCATTCCTGTTGCAGGAATCCTCATGGTCTTGGATTTGTTTTCTGAAAATATACAAACATATTCTCAACCAAAAGTTAATAAAGGAATCTTTTCTATAAATTTTCCTTGGGATCCTTTTTAATTCTGTCCAAATGATTTTCCTTTGGCTTATTTTGACACCATGTATGTTTTTCATGGGTGTCTTGCTGTTAACATTACAAATGATTAATTTTCAAAGTAAAATTTGTTCTACAGGATATTTTTCCTTACATGGTATTCTTCCACTCTCCCCCCTTTTTTTGATTTAATTATTAGGAGGCTTTTGGAAAATTTTTATAATGCAGGATAGGTAACTTTTATTTTTTAATTTTTTGCACAAAAATATGACTGCTTTAGGTTCATTGCATGTTAAGTAATTTTACCATGAAATGAACTTCCAATAAAAATTTTGGTTGATACTTTAGAAACAATTTTTTGTACAATTAGATTTTCTTGAATATTTATTTCAATTAAACTTGACTACTATTTTACTGTCAAATTTAATACTTTAACAACAATTTTAGTTTACACTGTAAATATTAATGGAAAGGATTATTTTGCATCCTTGTGAAAGCCCTGTGCATTCCTGGTGTTAAGCTGGATTTAGATATAGCAGCTGCTGTCAGCCAAGTCTCTGTTATCTGGGTCCCAAGCTGAGCTGGGCGAAGTTTCTGTATGTTGCCTGGGTCCCACTCTGAGCTGGGCATGGGAAGTGGGAAGCAGCCATGGGGACAGGAGACCTCCCTCAGAAGGGGCAAGTGTTCAAGCCCATGCATTGTTGGTGGGGTGAAGATCTGTGCCCCACCTCTGTTGACCCCTAAGTTCTCTCCTGATGGTCCCTCTGCAACTGTGCCTGTCTTAGGTTGTTCCTCCCTGAGAAATATTACCCGTCATTGGCTAACCAGCCATCCTCTGGGGCCAAGCAGGGTGATGTGAAGTTCAGTTCTGTCTCCTTGGTAGCCTATGCCCCTGTGGCCTCCACTCCCAGCAACTGCCTTGGTATCCCCTCACCTGCTGGCGGCGCTCGTTATTGTTCATGTATTTTGGGGAACCCAGGTTTCTTCTTCAGGGAGGCCCCAGCTCATGCCATTGGGCTTCAACCTCAGCATAAACAGAGAGTTCAGGCAACAGCTGTGGGAGGGGACTCTCTTGGCAAAAAAGCCAGAGTCCAATATAGAATGCTCAAGTGCCTTCCCAAGGAGCCTTCCACACAGTGGAAGGGATTAAATCCTTTCATGTCCTTATTAAACTGCTGCCAAAAATTCAAAGAATTAGTTTGTAAGTTTGTTTGGGATAAATGTACAATATGCTATTGTAAAGTATTAAAAATTATTAATGACATTGTAGAATAATATCATGTAAGGATGTTCTTTGCTCTAGGCCATGGCAATTCAATTTTAAACTAGCTACCAATTTCTTTTTGTATAGACAAGGTCTTACTTCCTTGCCCCATCCAAGTTATTACTGGATTCTACATTAGGCGGGGGATCAGCCCATGTAAGGGTTCTTACCCATGAAGGATCAGGAGCGTAAGTCTGAAATACTTCCACATTTGCCCCAGGTAATATTACCATACAGATGATTACTGCTAGCAGGGCAAAAAAGACGTTCTCAGGTGTCAGGCTTTGGTACTGTCTTCTTTACCATGCCCCAGGTGGTCTCTGGGCTGTTTGTTGTCTGGCTAGTTTCTCTTTTGGATCCTTGTTGCAGCTTAATATTGGGAAAATTCTCTGGGAATATACAAGCATATCCTCTGCCAAAAGTTAATAATGGATCAGGTCCCTTCCATAAACCAGATTCAGGGTCCTTCCAATTAACTAGACCATTTTCTTTTGTTTTATTTTGACACCAATGCAGCTCCATAGGTGTCTCTCCATCAGCATCCCAAGTGAAAAAATCAATTTTAAAGTAACAATTTTAAAATAATTTAGGCTTAATTGTCCTTAGTTTAAAGAAGGCAGGGTTCTCTAGATGACTTTAAACAAATAATATATAAATGCCAAGAGGTTTGAAGTCATTTTAAGTCAAGATGTATATATATATATATATATATATATATATATATATATATATATATATATATATATATATATATATATATATATATATACATTGCTATTAATAAATTGATTTTTTTATTTGGCAGAATTTCCTCATGTAATTAAATATATTGTGTTGGTCCAATTTAGTTATCTCTTTTTTTGGGAGAAGGAATAAATTCTTTTGTACAATCTTAGGCCCTTTGAGATGTACAAAATTCGGCTTTCAATCATATTTTTGAAATGTTACATTCGGAAAAACTGTCAAACATATATATTTAATTTAAAGTTATTAAGACTCAAAACAGTTGCTTTGTATTTAGTTTTGACCATGGAATCAAATACTTTTAATTTGGTCATTAGATTTTTCATGTATGTCAGAAAAAGCACTGGGAGAAACACATTTATTGCTGTTGATAAATCAAATTTAATGTCTAATATTAATTTTTATTCTGTACCTTTAAAGAATATTTTTATTTATAAACCACTTTTAAGAAAAATGAGCTTCCACTGTCGGCTCTTATTAAGTCAACTGTTTAAAACATTGGTCTATCACATAACTTGAATTATGAGACCGTGATTAAACTTTGAATAATTAAGTATCTTCATAGGAAAAAAGACAGTAAATAAATTCACCACTTCATTCTTTTGTCTCATCCTGTTTCCATAGTAAAACTTCATCTTAAAACTGAGATTTTATTCTGCTTCAGTAAGCAAACATTTCCTTTTGTGATTGGCAAATTCAGAGGGAAGGGCGGCCCCATTAGAGCCTCGTGCAATGCCCCCAGCAGGGCAGCTACTCAACCCCCCTTTCAGATATAAGAGATAACTTGCTCCTATTTCATGACTTAATGAGACAAAACTCGGACAATAAACATTAAAACAGCACATTTTTAACTTTTATACTGTACATACAAGGGAAAAATCTAGATTAAAACCTTTACCTTTTGAGAAGGAGCGAGTTTTTGCTGGGAGCCTGAAGAATTTAAAATGCAAATTAACCACATTCTTGGCCTGATGCTTTGTGGCAGGATTTTAAAAAGACAACTTATTTTCTCTATGTGTGTTGGGTAAAATACTGCTCACCACCCCAACTGGAGGCACCCCTCTGGCCGTTTCCCTGTGACTACCATGCCTATGAAATTTCAATCTACACAGACTGGTCCAATGGTTCCCTTTTGTTGGTAAAGCCCAACAGGCTTTCCTTCCACAAAGGTCAAATTTGCTCATATGCCTGTTGCACATAATGTAGCTCATTTTGTATATCCATATACTGTTCCAGTTCTGCCAGCATTTCATAAGTTATTTGAGCATTTGGCCCTCTCTTTGTGTGAGCTTTCTCTTGACATTTTTCCATAAATTCTCCCTTCCATAGTAAATACTCTCCTCCATCCAGAGTTGCATGAGCTAGAGAATATCAATCATAGGGAGTTAAGAATGCTTCAGAAATATTATTCATAATTTCTCCTGTAAAAGGAGCCATTGGCCCATTTTGAACTACGAAAAGTCCTAGCAAATGCAATATTGTGTTTCCCGTGGAAATTTCAAATTTTGACCAACATTTTGCCAAACACTCAAGATCTAATCTACCTGTTTCAGGAAACCAAGAGTTAAGTTCTATAACATCAAACAAAAGCTATAAAAGAATAGCTTCTGAAACTTTTAATTCCTTAAGCATACAGTTGTTTAATAATTTCTAAACCCAAGTTTAAGAATTTTTATACCTCCAATTAAGTGATAACCTTTCCTTTAAAAATAATCTCTATAAATGTGACAAATCAAAATTCCAATTCTTCCCCAATTAGCCTGGTTGACAAAGATGTTCCCACCCTACTTACAGATTCTGGATTTCTGTAGCTGGCTGTGGGCTTTTGTGTGCAGTGAAATTCCCTCACCTTTTTTTGGTGAATTTTCCACACCTTCTTTTGGTGTATTTTCCCTTCACTCTAGAGAAAAATATCATCTCCTCTAGATGCCCCATGTTGGGCGCCAGATGTGGGAGCCCCTTACACGTCCCACGTGGTTCAGGGTTTCCTGTTCAGCGTTCGAGTTCTGGAGGAGGCCACACACAAAATGAAGAGAGAGAGACTAGAAGAAAATCAATTTGGAACAATGGGGACCAGGTGTAGCATCTTTCCTCTAGTGGGTAAGACTGCCCACTCCTCTGGTCTTGCTTAAAGCTTTTATTAAGGCAATGGGGAAAACAACCATATCCTTAACCTAAGGGCAGGAAATACCAACAACAAAGAGGCAACAAGAATTTACATATCAGTAACAGAGGTGGAGGGCTGCTTTAACTATCAATGTCTCCATCTAAACAATGAGTGAATAGCTCCCCCACTATTCAGAGCCATTAAGGTCGACCAGCTTTCAGGCACATTTCTCTACTAGTGACAATGGCCGGTCTCCGGCGGGGGCTAGTCACAAATTCTATTCAAAGTATTTTTAACAAATTTTACATGAGATCTTATAACTTACTAAAATTAAAAAATTGTTCTGTGTGAAATAAGAATAATGTTCATTATGGAATTCCAATGTTCTTTCATTTACTCAGCAAACATTTGTTTCTAACAAATGCCCCTAACCATTTAAAAACAAAAATTACACATTTGATTTCCCATTGAATACTTTTTCTATATTGAGGACCTTAAGAAAATGTTTCAGAGTACATTTTTTCTTTAGCATATTTATAAATTTCATCTTGAGGATTATTTGTTTATTTTTAAAAATAGCCTTAGATTTGCACTGACCTATGTGGTTCAGGTGGTTAGGCATGATCCTGTGCACCAAAGGTTGCTGATTCTATACCTGGTCAGGACTCATGCCTGGGTTGTGGGCTTGACCCCCCCAGTAGAGAACATCCAGGAGGCAGCCAATAGATCAGCGGTTCTCAACCTGTGGGTTGTGACCCTTTGGAGGTCGAATGACCCTTTCACAGGGGTCGCCTAAATATATCCTGCATATCAGATATTTACATTATGATTCATAACAGTAGCAAAATTACAGTGATGAAGTAGAAATGAAAATAATTTTATGGCTGGTGTCACCACAACATGAATTGTATTATAGGATTGCAACATTAGGAAGGTTGGAAACCACTCCAATAGTTATTTCCTTCTTACATTGAGGTTTCTTTCTCTCCCTCTCCCTTCCTTTCTCTCTAAAAAAGGTAATGTAAATATTTTAAAGTAGACTTAGATTTAATAATATAAACATAGGAATCATATCTCTATATATAAAAGCCCAGCGACCATTACAACAGAATGACAGAAATGACCAGAATGACCGGTTGTTATGATGTGCCCTCACCAACAGGGGGTAGATGCTCAATACAGGAGCTTCCCCTGGTGGTGAGTGCACTCCCACAGCAGGAGTGCCACTCAGCCAGAAGTCGGGCTCACAGTTGGCAAGTACAGTGGCAGTGGTGGGAGCCTCCCCACCTCCACAGCAGTGCTAAGGAGTGGCTAGCCAAGCAGTAAGGAATGAGCAGGCGGGCAGTCAGTTAGGAGTGAGCAGGTAGGCAGTTAACAGCGATGGGTCCCAGAGTGCGAGAGGGATGTCCGACTGCCAGTTTAGACCCGATTGGGCATAGGCCAGGCTGAGGGACACATTTCATGCATTAGGCCTCTAGTATTTTACATAAAAATGGAGTTTTAAAATAAAACAATATGAATTTTAAAATCTAGTCACATATTTTTACAATTAGGTAATTTGAGTTACGTATTTATTTTCTAGGAAAAAATGAAAATCTTTTAAGTATTAAAGAACAAATTTTGTTATAACACATGAGTATTTCTATAATGATAATTCACATTGGAGAGAGCCTAACTTGAACAACCAAATATATATACATATATATATATATATATAGAGAGAGAGAGAGAGAGAGAGAGAGAGAATAACTGTAAGAATGTGTTATTTAGAAGCTATACAAATAATTAAATGTACATCTGATACTTACATAAAAAGTGTTTTTAGAACTTAAATGAGGTGGGGTCTTAAACCCTAATACCATTTTGTTTCTCATTGCACTACATGATTGTGCCACACTTCAGTTATACTATTATTACAGCACATATTATAGCACTTTATACTTAAAAAGCACTTTGCAATAATTTGTTAATGAAAAATACTTATGTATTTTTCTTTTATTGTCATATTGAGAAAATAAAAAATGCTCAAAGTCTCCCATGAAAGAAACAAACAACATAAATGACCTTAACAGCAGAGATTTCAATTACCTTAGAAGAAAACTATCTTCCAATGGAAAAAAAAAAGAATGAAAATTTTATTGTATGAAATTAGGTCAGGTCAAGAAGTATTTCCTGAATTTCTATACTTGTTAGATGAAGTGAAGGAATAGAGATCAATACACACACAGAGAGGTGTATTTCTTGTTTACTAGCAACAGATAATGGAGTTAAGGAGATATAAATGATATCTAAAGTACTATAGAAAAAAAAGAGCTGGAATTAATCAATTTTGGTTTGGAACATTAGGAAAACTCCTTAGAAGTCTCATTTGAAGAGTAACTTGAATGAAAATATATCCTGAACAATTAGTGATGGAGGTAAGTGTGTGAAATATAAGCACAGCTATGAAAGGAGGGGTGGTGGATGTCTTGTATGTTCTCATTAGGTAAAGAAATCATTTATGGAGAGAGAAGGAGCAGCACTGGTGTCTAAGTAACTACTGCTGCTCTTCACGACAGACTTAGAGTGTTTTGTGACATGCTGGGCCTGAGTTACAGGGGAGGTATCCGGAGAGAACCTGTTAGTGTTAGGAGACATTTCCAGAGTTCAATAAAAGGCCACTGGTTTGAGTCTAAGCACATTGTAAGTGGCCAACAATACTGTATCTAGAAAAAGGGAGGAAAATAAAACTACTTAGTTCTAGAGCAATGAGGAATGTTTGGTAAATGTGACAAAAATATTAAGGCTATAACTTAGTTTTTGAATATGGAACAATTAAATCGCAACATGCGTGTTCAAAAAGACATTCAGACAAATGTTGAGTTATCTAAGATATCAAATATCACCTCAAAGATCTACTTTATATATTTTGCTGTGATCATATAAAAACAAATGCTTTTTTAGAATTATTAACATAAATTTCATTTGACATAAGTAACTGTTCACACATTCTTTTATTGATCTGAATCCCACAAAATACTAACCTCATGATATGATTTATGAACAATGTTTTATGAAGTCAAATAATTTATTTGAACATTAATGTCCAGTAGGGTCTTAGAGAATCAATACAAGTACTGGCTCTCAGAAATTCATAAAGAAATAAAGGCCTGTTTATTTCAATCCAGCATTTTCCAAACATATGAAAACAATAAATCTCATTTTCAAAATACCTAACATTTGTTATTATTCCATGAACTACTAGTGATATATCTGAACATAATTTGTGAAATACTAGCATATTGAATCAAAGTGTTTCAATCTAGTGCTTGTGACACTAAAGATTGTAGGTTTCTATCACTCTGTGTGTAGGATACATATATCCACAACTAAAAGTAAACCAAGGCTCTGGCAGGGTGGTTCAGTTGAGTAGAGTTTCATCGCAAAAAGGCAAAGTTGTGAATTCAATTTCCAGTCACAGCACATACAAGAATGAAGCAATGCATGCTTGGATGGATGGAACAACAAATTAATGTCTCTCTCTCCCTTTAAAATTAAAGTTTTAAAAAGTTAAAAAATAATAAATAAAAAACATATACTCACCAATAAAAAGATAAACTAATCAGTTCTGATAAATACATTTCCCGATAAAGTAATGCATCCCAAACAATCTCTCTCATGGTTGTTACTTTTCAAAGGTAGAAGTTATTTTGTCTATGGCATTTCAACTCCCCAACCTATGGCTAAGTCCATAGTCAATATATTTTTTTAAATATTTTTTTCAATCTTTGTTTAACCCCATCACTTTTTTCATCTGTCAATCTTTTGAGCCGCAGAAAAGAAATGTCATTAAAAACAGAGAAGTATATAACAAATGAAATAATGAAAGCTTGAAATAGAAGGCAATTGGAAGAATAATCACACACTGATATGACAATTACCTGAAAAGAGAGTAGACTTGTCCACTTGTCCAACTTTCAACAAGGAACATGTGATGTTCTATCATTACTCACAGTGAAAAGGAAAAGAAAACAATACTGATCTGGGAGAAAGAAAAATACAGAGCAAAAGCAAGCAGGTATTTATTTACTTTTTAAAAAATATTTTTATTGATTTAAGAGAGGAAAGAAGAGGAAGAGAGTTAGAAATATAAATGATGGGAGAGAAGCATTGAACAGCTGCCTCCTGCACACCCCCTACTGGGGTTCGAGCCCACAACCCTGGTATGTGCCCTTGAGTGGAATCAAACCCAGGACCCTTTAGTTCACAGGACAATACTCTATCCATCGAGCAAACCAGCTAAAGCAACAAGCAGGTATTTGGAGTCCTGAGCCAATGCTTGGAAAGAACTGTCTTTTATTTCATTATCACAGGCTGTAAATAAATACAGTATTCACATGAGGCAATAATTGGTGAAAAAAATTAAAAACTTAAAACGGTGTCTTGCTTTCCAAAAGCTATTTAAATTTTGTAAATGGTTTAAGTGTAGCACAGCTACAGCAGTAAAACAAACAAAAAAACAACATTTTAACTAGTGTAATTCTAAACTAATCCCCAACAATTTTCTTAATTAGATAGAAAGAAATTTGTATCTGAGGACAAGAGAAACCACAGAGAGTCCAGCAGAGAATGGACAAATATCATTAATGATGAGAAGAGATTGACTGTGCTTTGTTCATACCAAGCAGAATGGAAAATCAATTCACCATTTGACCAGAAAGCATAGGAACTTTATTCATGCAGTAAAAAAGTAATCAGAAATGTGAGCTCCCAGCAGCATTTAGGCATCACAGGTCTTTAGAATGTGCAAACAATTGTAAAAAGGGAGAGTAGAAGTGAGGGAATTTAAAAGCAGGAGAAAACAGTAAAATACATGTCTCAGAAGGGATCCGATGTTGATTGCTGGAATTTATTGGAAGTAACTGCAATGCTAGTGCAATACTTTTAAAACTTCAAAACTTATGAAATGATTTTGTTTAGAAAATAAATAGCTGCTATTTTCTTTTAAACTAAATGAAAGAAGAAGCGAGGGGGAAAATGTAGTACAGGTAATCAGACTGTTAATTTATAGACTGATTAATTTATATTAATTTATAATAGTTTGTTGAATATGGTAAGAACTTCAACATAAATACTAACAAGTGGGCTAAGGTTTGAGGCGTTTTTTTTTCTAAACATGCCTCTGAACTAAATAAACTAAACATGACCCAAATGTAGGCAGTTCATGTTATTCTGTGCACATCAATGTTTATTATGAAATGAGAGGGTCAAATGAGATTTCCCTTCAGGAAAAATTTGTTGCACTCAACTGTTAAGCCTATTGCTCACTTGTTTTACTCTGAAATCCAAGGTTTTATAACCAACTTATTGAGTGTCTTTTATGTGTGGGGCATTGTGCTTAAATTGGGGGACACCAATTGAACGATGTAGAGTTCCCTCCCTCATAAAATTTAGAGTCCATTTACTATCTCCATAGTAACATGTGCATATTTGCTTTTATTTATATTTATTTATTTTTCATTTCTTCTTGCTATTGAAATTGATCACGACCAGAGCTGGTTTAACTCAGCAGATAGAATGTTGGAATGTGGACTGAAGGGTCCCAGGTTTGATTCCGGTTTAGGGTATATGCCCGTGTTGCGGGCTCAGTCCCTGGTAGGGGGCATGCAGGAGGCAGCTGATCAATGATTCTCTCTCATCATTGATGTTTCTATCTCTCTCTCCCTCTCGCTTCCTCTCTGAAGTCAATATATATATTAAAAAAAGAGAAAGACATTGGCTGCCCTGGCCAGGTACTTAGTTGGTTGGAGCATCATCCCGTACAACAAAAGGTTGAGGGTTTGATTCCAGATTTGTATATAGTTTTTCTGTGTTTAATATGCTGTTGATTTATAGATTGATTTCTGCCTTGGGCCACGGAGAAAAATAATCTCTAGATAAATAGACTTATTTATATGTAGATGATACCTAACACATTAGAATTTAATAGTTTGTTGACAACACTGAGTGATATGTTAATACCATAGGGATTAAAAATACCTGTTTGAAGGTCAGAGAATACTGAAAAAGAACACTGATTCTATCTTTTAAAAAATATTTTATTGATTTGAGAGAGGAAGGGAGAAGGAGAGAAAGATAACAACATCAATTATGAAAGAAAATCATTGTTTGGCTGCCTCCCATATACCCCACACTTGGAATCAAGCCTGCAACCTAGGCATATGTCTTGACCAGGAATCAAACTGTGACTTTCTGGTTCATAGGTCATTGTTCAACCACTGAGCCACACTGGCTGGACTTATTCTATCCTTTAATAATAACTAATAACATTTAATGATCACTTACAATAAGCAAATTATTCTGGTTATGTATTACTAACTTTAGGGACTCTCCAAACTTGACGATGTAAAGCAACATTCATTTTGTTCATCAATCTGCATGTCGGGCAGTGCTCAGTGAGGACAGCCAGTCTCTGCTTCCTTCACCATGAACTGGAGTCTGGAATCATCTGAAGATTTGTTCACTTACATGTCTTAAAGTTGATGCTGGCTGTCATTGATGCATCCATCTTATACAAAAACTTTGAAATTTTAACCCTGCTATGTCTGGCTTCTGGAAATGCTTGCTAGCTTAAATAATAAGGAAAATAAGACAACTCCCATTTCAGAGAGGCCATTAAACCGTCTCCAGACGAAGTTATCAGTGCTGGCATCAGGACAAGCCTTTGGTCGAGGTCTCAAAGCCCCAGCACATAGGGCCCTTTAAGAACTTGCAAAGGGAACCCGGGGAAAAAAACATATTTGTGAGACAAAGAAGGTGGAATGGTATAAATTCAGGAAACTTCCTGTGATTTCACCCAGAATTTGAGAAATTTTCCTCTGGGCCTGCGCGTAATAAATGTAACTCCATCTCTCTAAGCATTGCTTGGTTCTTCTCCGATTTTTCTGTCTCATCATCTCAGTCTGTAGCTGGGGCCACTGGAAAGAACAGCTTCACATGATATGGCTTTTCTTACACAACTATGTTGGGTTGCAAGCATTCTGAGTGAGAGATTCAGGCAAGAGTCATGTCAGCTTTCATAACCTGGAATCAGAAGTCAGGCAGCATCACCAGTGCAGTAATCCGCCGGGTAATGCATTCATAAAGGTTGCTCAATTTCAAGTGCAGAGGAGGTAGAATCCCCATGCTGACAGAGGAGCGACAGGTTCTGTAAGAGCGCATGGACCAGAAATGTTTCAGTGCCTTCTTTCGGAAAATACTACCTCCCGCATTTCTATGTCACATTCCTATAATATAAGAATAATTTTCCCCACCTGAAAAAATCCCCACAAAGCTTCCTTACATTATGGCATCAGACACAAACTTCAGATCTAGGATCTCTTCC
>PVJC01042399.1:0-14952 GCA_004026665.1 Murina feae
CTACCACTTGGTAGGAATATGATCTTGGACAAATTGCATACTACTTTAAACCTCAGATTCTTAATATATAAAGTGAGGATAATAGTACACATTCTGCCTATCATAAAGTCATAGTGAGAAATAAATGAGATATTATAAGGTGCTTAGCTCAATGCCTGTCACAGAAAACGTGCCCAACCACTGTTAAGTAAATGCAAAAATATCCCAATATCTTTAAAAATAATGCTACTAAAAATAAAACCCAACAATACTAAATTTTAAATAGTTACGAGGAATCATTTTAAATACATTTTAATTCAATAGCATTAACTAATTTTTCAAAAGATGCAGTATTTGACTTTCAAAAAATTATTTTCATGAGGTTCTGAAACCTGACCAAACTTACTATTAAAATTTTACTATTTCCATTTGTGCAAGAACTCTCAGAATATAATTTATAACTGAACTTCCCATGTACATAATTTACAATGAAAATATGTTTTATAGCTTTTTAAAAGTAGTTTCTGCATTCATACTACAGTACCTTGAGGAATATCTTTAGGAAGAGAATATTTCTTCTTCTTTACAATAACACCTTTACTTTTCACTTGTCTAGTTCCTGGTGATGCTCTAATAATACAACATATTTTTGATGTATTTAAAGGAACCTGAAAAAGAAGAACAGACATTGCATAATTCTTCCAGATACTATATTTACATTATTTTATTTCAAAGGCAAATAGTTTTAATAAACATATTTCATAAATATTAATAAAAGCACTTATAAAATGCTTATCCACTCTGGACATTGATTGGTTTTAAACATTTGTACTTATTTAATATTCACAAGAACCAGGAAAGGCACATTATATTAACCCCATTTGTAAAATGAGGAAACTTAGATTTCAAGAGGTTGGATAACTTAAGGACCAAGAGAAAATCATGATAGAGGAGATTCAAGCACTCCAAAGTGGGAGAGAGTGTTTACATGATTTACTGAATTAAAACACAGTTTATATTTAATTCTGAGTCAAACACTAGGTTTCCTTGATTTGCCAACTCATGTAATTTCGACAAAAATAGAGGCATATATTTATCAAGGGCTCCTCTCATTTAAAATAAAGCTTATAGAGAAATTTCTTCTACTGTAAAATTCCATATCATCCTCTATGGTGAACATTTAAAATTTTCCTGCCCAGCATTCATTTTCCATTCTTCTGGAACTTCTGGTTCTCTTAGGAGAACCTATTTATTCTACCAGCCTGCATAACACACTTTCTGTATGGATCAAGTGGAGCTGATAATATTTCTGAGCTTAAGGATGGCCGTAAGACCCAATCTAGCCAATAAATGTACTCTATGCCCCTGGACACAGTGACTGGCTTAGACAAGGACACTATAAATGGGCCAGCAGGAAGAAATAAATTCTGAACCTGAGATTCCTTAAAAGTACAAGGACAGAGACAACTAAGCCAGAAACTTTAAAGGGGGCTAAAGTGGTCCCAGATTGATACCCAACTCATTTTTTAAATTTTTAACTTTTTGAGGAAACTCCATATTGCTTTGCACAGTCAATGCACCAGTCTGCATTCTCAGCAACAGTGCACTAGGGCTTCCATTTATCCACATCATCTCCAGCACTTGTTGTTTTTTAATTTATTGATAGTTGCCATTCTGACCATTGTGAGGTAAAACCTTATTGTAGTTTTTATCTGCAACTCTGATTAGTGACCTTGAGCTTTTTTTTCATATGGAGGCCATCTGTAGGTCCTTTTTGGATAAATGTCTACTCAGGTCCTTTGCACTCTTTTTTTATAGAATTACTAGAAGCCCATTGCATGAATTCGTGCACAGGTGGGGTCCCTCGGCCTGGCAGGTGATCAGGGCCAATGAGAGCGGGTTGGGAGGAGGGACCTCGGGAGGTTGGCCAGGGGCAGGAGGTTGGCTGTGGGAGCGCACTGACCACCAGGAGGTAGCTCCTGCATTAAGCGTCAGCCTCATGGTGGTCAGGGTGCATCATAGCGACCTGTGGACCAGTCATTCGGTCACTTAGGTTGTTATATATATAGATTTGTCTTCCTGGTGTTGAGTTATATAAGTCCTTTATATATTTTGGAGATTAACTCCGTATCTGATGAATCATTGGCAAATATGTTTTGCCATACAGTGCGTTCCCTTTTCATTTTTTTTTTCTGTGCAGAAGCTTTTGAGTCTAATGCGGTCCCATTTGTTTCTTTCCCTTCCCCTTGGGGACATATCAGCAAAAATATTGCTCTGAGATTTGACTGAGATTTTACTGCCTATGTTTTCTTCTTGGATTTTTATGGTTTTACAAGTTACATTTATTCATTTTGAGCTTATTCTTGTGTAAAGTTGTGGTCTAGTTGCTATTTTTTTTTTTTTTTTTTTTTGCATCTTGCTGTCCAATTTTCCCAGCATCGTTTGTTGAAGACTGTCTTTACTCCATTGTATGCTCTTCCTTCCTTTGTTAAATATTAATTGAGTGTAACGGCTTGGGTTGATTTCTGGATTCTCTGTTTGGTTCCATTGATTTATATGCATGATCTTGTGCCACTCAGGCTATTTTGGTTACAATGGCTTTGCAATATAATTTGATATCTAGTATTGTGATCTCTGCAACTTTATTCTTCTTTCTCAAGATTGCTAAGGCTATTTGTTTTGTTTTGTTTTTTGGTTCCATATAAATTTTTGCAGTATTTTTTCTAGATCTGTGAGATATATATGCCATTGGTATTTTATAGAGACTGTGTTGAATTTATAGATTGCTTTGGGTAGTATGAACATTTTAATGACATTAATCCAACTCATGAGCATGGTATGTGCATCCACTTGTTTGTATCTTCCTCTATTTTTTTTTTTTTCAGTGACCTATAGTTTTCCGAATATAGGTCTTTTACCTCTTTGGTTAAGCTTCTTTCTAGGTATCTTTTTATTGTTGTTGCAATCACAAATGGGATTGTTTTTCGTGGTTTCTCTTTCTGAGAGTTCATTATTGGTGCATAAAAATTCCACCAATTTCTCGGTATTAATTTTCTATCTGCTGCTTTACCAAATTCATTTATTTTTATTTATTTGTTTTTAATCCTCACCCGAAGATATTTTTCCATTGATTTTTAGAGAGAGTTGGGGGGGGGGAATAGAGTGAAATATTGATGTGAGAGGAACACATCGGGTTATTGGCCTGGGTGAGGGAGGAGTCCACAACCAAGGTACATGCCCTTGATCAGAATTGAGACTGGGACCCTTTGGTCCACAGGCTGATGCTCTAATTATCGACTGAGCCAAAGTGTCGAGGGCCAAATTCATTTATTAAATCTAGTAGGTTGTTTTGTGTGTATTCTTTAGGCTTTTCTATATATAACTAGAGGCCCAGTGCACGGATTCTATATATAACTAGAGGCCCCAGTGCCTGGCCTGAGGGGCTCAGGTGGAAACCAGCTCTCTGACATCTCCCAAGGGGTCTCGAATTGTGAGAGGGCAGTTCTCAGGTGATGCACCCTGGAATTGGGCTCCCTCCTATCTGGTTCAGAACTGCAGCTGCAAAGTCACCACAGCTCAGCAGCTTCTGCACTGAGCATCTGCCCCCTAGTGGTCAGTGGGTATTGTAGTTACCGGTCGGAGTGTCTGCCCCCTGGAGGTCATTGTACATCATAGCTACTGGTCAGTCAGTTGGTTGCTTAGGCTTTTATATATATAGATATCAAGTCTCCTGTGAATAATGACAATTTTACATCCTCCTTTCCAATCTGGAAGCCATTTATTTATTTAATTCTCATCTGAGAATATTTTTTCCATTGCTTTTTCAGAGTAGAAAGGAGGGAGAGAGAGAGACAGGGAGAGAGAGAAAGAAAGAAAAACATCAATGTGAGAGATACACATCCACTGGTTGGTTACCTCCCACATGTGCCCCAACTGGGGGCAGGGAGCAAACCTGCAATTGAGGTATGTGCCCTTCACCAGGATCCAAACCCACAAACCTTTGGTGTGCTGGCCAATACTCTACTGAACTACATCAGCCAGGGCAATTTTTGGCATTTTAATTATTATATGTCTTGGTATGGGCCTCTTTGGGTTCATCTTGATTGGGACTCTCTGTGCTCCCTGAACATGTGTGTGGCTTTTTCCTTCACTGGGTTAGGGAAGTTTTTTGTCATTACTTTTCAAGCAGGTTCCCTTTCCCTTGCTCACTTTTTTCTACTTCTGGTACTCCTATAATACATATGTTGTTACCTTTCATGTTGTTCCAAAGCTCCTTAAACTGTCCTCCTAATTTTTTGTTTTTTAATCCTTACCTGAGGATACTTTTCCATTCATTTTTAG
This sequence comes from Murina feae, assembly GCA_004026665.1. Classification (NCBI taxonomy): domain Eukaryota; kingdom Metazoa; phylum Chordata; class Mammalia; order Chiroptera; family Vespertilionidae; genus Murina; species Murina feae. Next base: position 4,321 of record PVJC01042399.1, read on the forward strand.
AGAAAGTGGCAGAGAGAGGGAAAGACAGAAAGAAATACTGATGTGAGAGAAATATATTGAATGGTTGCCTTCTGCATGAGCCTCAACTAGGGCCCAGACTGGGGAGGAGCCTGCAACCAAGTACGTGCCCTTGACCAGAATTGAACCTGGGACTCTTTGGTCTGCAGGCCGACATTCTATCCAGAGCCAAACTGGCTAGGGTTGCTTTTTCTGCATTTATTGAGATTATCACATGATTTTTATCCTTCATTTTATTAATGTGATATACCACATCTTGTGATTTGTGGATGTTGAACCATCCTTGCATCCCTGAAGTAAATCAAACTTGTTCATGGTATATGCAACTTTTAATATATTTTTGAAATTGGTTTCCTACCATTTTGTTTAGAATTTTTGCATCTATATTCAACAGGGTTATTGATCTGTAATTTTCTTTTCTTGTGGGGTTCACATCTGGTTTTGTTGTCAGGGTAACACTACCATTGTAAAATGATTTTGGGAGTGTTCTCTTAGCTTGTGGTAGAGTTTGAGAAGAATAAGTATTCTTTCTATTTTAAATGTTTGCTAGGATTCACCAGTAAAACTATTTTTTGTTTGTTGAGAGATTTTTGATTATTGATTAAATTTCCTTACTCATTATTGTTTTGTTCAGATGTTCTATTTCCTTGTGATTCAGTCTTGGTAGGCTGTATGTTTCTAAGAATTTATCCATTCCTTATAGATTGTCCAGTTTTGGATGTATAATTGTTCATAGTTTCTTATATCCTTTGTGTTTCTGTGGTATCAGTTGTAATGTCTCCTTTTTCATTTTCAAATTTATTTATTTGAGTCCTCTGTTTATTATTAAGTCTTGCTCAAGGTTTGTATATTTTGTTTATCCTTCCAAAAAGTAGCACTTTCATTGATCTTTTCCTTCGACTTTTTAGAAAAATATATTTTATTGATTTTTCACAGAGCGGAAGAGAGAGGGATAGAGAGTTAGAAACATCGATGAGAGAGAAATATCAATCAGCTGCCTCCTGCACATTCCCCACTGGGAATGTGCTCGCAACCAAGGTACATGCCCTTGACCGGAATCAAACCTGGGACCCTTGAGTCCGCAGGCCGATGCTCTATCCACTGAGCCAAACCGGTTAGGGCTTCCTTTGACTTTTTAGTCTATTTCATTTATTTATTCCTTTGTGTAATTAAAGTTTATTTAAGCACAAAATACTTTCTCTTTCTATAAAATTTCTGTTCCCTGGCCAAGGAAGGCAGATCTCTCCAGACAACAAAAACCAGGTGCATAGCTCTGTGGATATATACATGTGCATGGTGGCTAGAGCCCATTCACCAAAGTGTGTCTCTCTTTCTTTACTTTACCAAGGTAAATGGGGTATTTTGACTCTCACAGAAAGCACTGGCCTGTCTTGGTCTGCAATGAAGGAGTGCAGCTCTCCATAGCATGTGTTTGGCAGTTATGGATTAAATGTGTGGCTAGTTTGTGCTTTTTCTTGAGTAGGGACCATGTGTGCTCCGTGCTCACACCATGCTCTCTAAGTTCTCTTTAGACAGAGCCTCAGCTGCTACTTCAGCCTGGTTCTCATGTAGTGTGTAGGAGTGCTGGTACTCAAAGCAGTTTCACTTATCTCCAGGTGATTGAACTGCACAGCATCTTCCAGGGGAATGTTGCCCCACCTGTCCTTGACAAAAGGATAAATTGTTTAATCCTCAATCAGAAATTTAACAACTTCAATGTGTCCCTCAGCTGCAGCAACATGCAGGGCTGTGCGGTTAGTCTTTCTGTTCCATGTCCATGGCTGGCACGGCAAACCTTCAAAGACCCTGAGACATCCCCACTATAGGCAGCAAATAACAGGTTTACCACAGTCTTGTTCCTAACTACTCCCCTTCACACTGTGGGTCTAACTTCCAAGCACAGGTTGTCATAGTTGTGGAAATTGAAGAGAGACATCAACTTCTGGCAGAAACTGATGCCCCTATGGCTGTTCCCTAGTTCGTCCAGTGGAGGTGAGACACATCATTCCGATGATATTGGGTACCACCAGGAGGATGGTTCTTGATACAGCTGACTTGGCTGGCAGGCCCACGTGGAAGGCAAACTGGCCCGAAAAGTCATACATGCCGCAGGAGTACAGGAGGCTCAGGGTGTTGCGCACTGCTTCAGCACTCAGCATGCTCTCGCCTGTGGTGGGCCAGATCTCACCATTGGCCAGGGTGGCTGCCATGACACTGCCTGTTTCATAGGTTACCTCCACAGAGCACAGCTGGAAGTAGAGATCGATGGCAGCTATCATGTCCGCCCCCTTAGGAAAGCACTTCTTTTCCTTTAGATAATAGCCGATGGTGTAATTCTGATCCCTTTTCCTTCCCTGACTGGAATGTGGCATTGCTAAAACTCACATGTTCATTTCCAGCCATTCTGTTCAGATCTTGCAGCACAAAATCAAACTTCTCTGCTTTGTTACAGTCCATCTCGGTCAGGGAGCTTATGACAATGGCTCCAGTATTGACCATGGGGTTATGGGGGATTCTTTCCTCATTGAGGGAGAGCTTGTTGTAGTGCAGGCCACTGGGCTCCTTGCTTCCAAACTTGTGCACATAGTCAGTGCCTTAATGGCATAGGTGAGGGGCTTGACACAAGACTGGAGGCAGAAGGGGATCTTTGTGTGGATGCCACTCTCTGATGAATCACTGCCGCTGACCATCCACAGTACACAGGGAGACGCCCCACAGGTCTGGATGAACTTAAGTCAGCTGAGGGATGTAGGCTGCCACTTTGCCTCCAGTAATTCTCCGGCGTCCTCAAAGATGCAATCCACATGGCTGGTGAACCCCTCAAAATCAGGAATGACAAACTTTTTTTGGAATGCCTGGGTCAGGAGCACAATGTTGCTGCTCACACACTTTTGGAAGAGATCTCGGTCCAAGAGGCCACCACTGCTGGCCTCTAGAACCATGTGGCGCATTTGGCTCATGCAGTCCCGGAGCCAGGGATCTGATGTCTGCAGTCCAGTAGCCTTCAGTGCATTAGTGAACTTGGGGATAGGGATTCGTTCTTGTCCCTCAGCAACAGTGTGGAAGAGCAGATAACCCAAGCTGCACAGCATGCCACTCTCCGAGGAATCACTGTCTCACAAGTCTTACTGATCCTGGTGCTGCAGTTGGTGGCTATGCATCGTCTCCCTGCCCTGTGCTGTGGCCTCACTGAGATGGTGCCAGATGCCCCGGCCAAGAAGGGGGCTCTGGCTCAGGTGACCCCAGCCTCCCCTCCAGCAGTGACTGTTGGCCCTGCTCAGCACATTCTGCAAAGCCTTCATAGCGTGCATCCTCCCAGCATGTCATCTGTTCTGACAGAGCACCCAAGACATCTTTATTTAATTTATATCTACTGTGTTCTTTGTTATTATCCCCCTAATTGCCTCTAGTCTCAGCCTTTTACAATCTGTTCTCTGCCTCTGGATCCAGAATAAACTTTATATCAGAACATTTGATATCATTTCCTGTTCATAATCCTTTATTGACAACCCTCAGTAAAAAAAAATCCAAAAATTTTAATATATATTACAAGATCCATTACTCTCTTGGCCCTGGTTTATCTGTACAAACTCATCTCTAGTTTTCTCCTTATCACCTGGATCCCCACTCTCACCCCAGGGGGAAACTGAGAGGTCTGGCTACACTGAACCACTACACAACCCTGACGTTTTCCCTCTTTATTTCTTTTTCTCTCTGCCTCTGTCCCACTGTCTTTCTCTCTGTATCTCTTCCTCTTCTCTCTGGCTCTTTCTCTCTCCACCTCTCTCTGTTCTTTCTTTTTCTATTCATCTCCTCTCTCTACTCCCACCTACACCCCCATGGCTCTTAGAAAAATGAGTTTAATGCATAGTACTTTCAAATAACATAATGAAGTTGGTGACCACTATTTATATGTAAAGACAAAAGCTGAGCTTTGGATCAAAGTAGATTAATACTGTTTCTTCTGGCTGTTTAATATCCCTTGGTCCTGTGGACACAAAATGTTTTGGCTGTGGCAGCCTAATACCCTTTCTTCAGAATTGTAATTGAAAACTTACTTCACATGTACTTGATATTAACCTTAAATGAGTTACAGATTTTTTGAAGTCTCATATACAAAGTATCTAATATAAGAGTATTTTTTTTTTATATTTGAAGGGGAAATTGAAATACTACCTCATTTGAAGAATTTTCTTGGGAACTTGACACAGGAACAATTTCATCTGAATTAACACAGTTGCTGACATTTGGAAATAGTTCATCCAAAGATGATTTTTGTACTGAGGACAGATCAATCTATAAAAGAATATATTACTCTTTTGTAGAAGTTAAATGTTGCAAAACCAGTTACTTTTAAAGAATTAAAGGAAAATTGAAACATACTATTTCATTAGAAGCATTGTGATACAGAACTTAACATATGAACAATTTTATCTGAATTAATATAACTGCTGACAGTTTGGAAATAGTTCTCCAAAAGATGCGTGCTCAACTGGGGAGAAATCAATCTGTAAAGATTATAATACTCTTTACCTTTAAAGTTATTATTTAAATGGGTATTTTATTAGCTTCAGTATTGTGTAATTTTTTCCCTATTCTTCATCCAATGAATACTTATAAGGGGCCTATTACCTGAGACCCACCTACCCTTTCTGCGAGCCAAAAGACTGAGATAGACAGTCAAAGAAACAGTCAGAGACAGAAAAGGGCAGATAGAGAGATCAAGACAAGTTGGTGTCACAGTATTCTAATCTTCTTTACTTTATGTATAGCAATATATAGAATACTTCCAGTGAAATTATGCTCATGCAACGACAAAATAAAAATACTATGTCTGTGTGCAATATTCCCCTGGTGTGACAGAAACAGAATAAAGGGGAGCAAGGAAATAGGTTCTCCACGAGCAATCACTAACACTCACCTCTAAACCAGCTGCTTGCGAAGTCGGAGTACTTGTTAACAGGCCTCTGCTTTTCTTATCAAGAACAGTGGGGTTTGTGTTCTATCAATGTTGTGAAATAGGAGATTGAATAGCAGGAAGAAATAAACTACTTAAATACTGTAAAAATGCAATTTAAAATTAGTAGACTAAATCATAATATATTATACTAATAAAAAGTTAATCTTCTAATTACATTTTAAACCATTAGACAGGTAACTAAAGAATTCTCTGGCTTGAACTAGGTCAAACAACTCCCAAAAAAACTTTATGGGGTACAACAACTATTTGAGAATACTTTGGTTGAAATTACTACTAATTTAGGAAGAAAAGCTAATTAAAGTTTTCAATTACAAAATGGTGCTTTATCTTTTTTAACTCCTAAGAAAGATATTTTACTTATAGCATATGTTTAATTCCTAATATATACTGTTATTTTTTATGGAAAGGGATTATAAGTTATTTTTGAAGCTGTTAAAACATGTAGCAAGGATACTTGATTTAAAATACACACATTTAAATGCATATAGATACTTTCATTTATGGAACATCAAAGTTAAAGAAAGTACAAAGTAGAATACAGACTAATTTTCTATTTCTTTTTTTTCATTTTCTATTTCTTAAAGATGCAGAGGCAAAGAGAGACAAATTAAGAGTGAGAGACAGAGAAGAGAAAGAAACAGGATCAGAGGCTAAAAGAGTTTAAGAAAGAGAGGGAAGGACTGTCAGAGAGAAGGATATAGAGGGGAGAAGGGAGAGAAAAGAGAGGAGAAGGAGAGAAGAGAGAAGGAATTAAGAGGTGGGGAGGAGAGAAGGTGAGATAGAGAGGATGGGGAGATAAAAGACAGAGAGAAAGAAAAATAAAGGAAGATTAAGAGGAGAGCGGGAGGGAGAAGAACCATAGAAAAAAGACAGAGAACAGAGATGGAGCAGAAAAACGGAGATTGATAGTAAAAGAAAGAGTCAGAGACAGAAAAGAACAGATACAGACAGATCAAAACAGAGACTAGGAGGAAAGAGAGACAGAGCTTGAGACTGAGAGACAAAACCAGCGAGAGCAAAGACAGAGGAACAGATAGAGAGGCAAAGCAGAAAGAAACAGTGATAGAGTCAGAGAGAGAGAACATAGGAAGCTTCCTTTCTAGCCATCAGCTGCCTTTCAACTCTTAGATTCCATGACACAACCACATCCCTCAGATAAATCCCGGAACAGGTGTCTATTATATGCTGCCGAGTCTGCTACGCAAACTCAGAGTTAAAACTTGAAAAGCATAGGAAAGTCGATTAGGTTTATTTTTCCTTTATTTCCTCTTTTCTTTCTTTCAGGATTAAAAATCTCTGAAACTGCCAGCATGGCTCAGTGGTTAGAGTGTTGGCCCATGCATTGGAAGGTTTTGGATTTGATTCCAGTACAGGGCAATATACCTGGGTTGCAGGTTTAATCCCCAGGCCCAGTCAGGGTGGGAGCAGGAGGCAACCAATCGATGTGTCTCTCTTACGCTGATGCTTCTCTCTCATTTATCCCCTGCCCCTCCTCCCAAAAATATCCTTGAGAGAGGATTAATGGGGGTGGGGGGAGGAGGTGAATAACATTCTGAAAATAGTTGTTTTTTCAAGATATAATCTGGAATGGTTCATTAGAAAAAATTTTTAATCAAAATAATAAGAACAAGCCCAGCTGGTGTTGTTCAGTGATTGAGCATTGACCCATGAACCAGGAGGTCATGGTTCGATTTCTGGTCAGAGCACATGCCCAGGTTTCAGGCTTGATCCCCAGTAGGAGGGCATACAGGAGGCAGCTGATCAATGATTCTCTCTCATCATTCATGTTTCTATTGCCCCCTCCCTCTCCCTTCCTCTTTGAAATTAATAAAAAATAATATACATATACATATATAGATGTTTTAAAAATAATAAGAACAAAAATGTTATGAGCATATTTACCTGGTACACTGAATATGACAGCTCTCTAATTTATTAGTTATATAATTTTTAAATTTCTTCATCTGAACAATAGGGATTATTCTATCCCTAGGGACTACTATGCAAAGTTTACAAATAAAACATGTATAGAGAACCTCTGGTGCTTGGAGAATAGGAGATACTCAATAATAGCTGTTATTAATTACTGTGGCAGCCATGCAGGTGCTCTGCTCAGACCTGCTGTTCCACTACAAGGAGTGCAGCTCGCTCTTAGTCCCCAGCTGCAGCATATTTAGAATCTGCTTCAGCTTTCAGGCTGAGGCCATTATCTTTTCAGGCAAACCTCAGCCAATGTCTGAGCACAAAAGCTCAACTTAACATTCCTATAATAGGCAATCTTTGCTCCAGACCTCCCCACTGGGAGAGCTTCTATCAGATCTGCAGTGAAGACTGGGCTGTCTTCCTCGGCACTGCTGCCCTCAGGCCCTTCTGAAGCCCAAGATCAACAGAGAGAGGACCAAGAAGTTCATTGGCACCAGTCATACCGACATGTCAACATTAAACCTAACAGGTGGAAACCCAGAGGCATGGACCACAGTGCACAGAAAATTCAAGGGCCAGATCTTGATGCCCAGCGTTGGTTATGGGAGCAACAAGAGCACAAAGCACACGCTGCCCTGTGGCTTTCAGAACTTCCGGGTCCACAGCATCAAGGAGCTTGAAGTGCTGCTGATGTGCAACAAATCTCACTGTGCTGAGACTGCTCAAGCATCTCCTCAAAGAACCGCAAAGCCACTGTGGAGAGCAGCCCAGCTGGCCATCTCTCACCAACCCCAATGCCAGGCTGCGCAGTAAGAAAATGAGTACACGGATTGTGTGCACATTGTGTTCGCGTTAATAAAACCATGAAATTCTGGCATTAAAAAAGAACTGAGGCAAATCCTGCTTCCTCCCAGCTTTCATTTCTCATGTATTACCTGCTCCAATACACCATATGAACTCTTAATTCTGTCTAAATATTTTTGTACCAAGGGACATAATTGTCAACTATCAGTCAAATTACAAAACATTTACCTGTATACAGCTGTAAGTATGGCACCTCTGCATTTACCCCTAGATTTGTTAAGAAATTATGCATATCTAAATCCCAGTAAGTACATTTTCTTTTCATATTTTTTTTCAGAAAATAGTAAAGACTAGTGCTTACCAACGCAGGTTCCAGGGGTTGAGGCAGCAGAACTCTGGTAACTGATTTACCACCTGTATTACTTTCAAGAACAGACCTCTGTTGAGATGATGAAACCTTGATTTTTAGAAGAGAGCTTAACTTTGTTTGAAAATTTGTGTCTCTAGGTTCAGGATCTTTTCCAGGCTGAAATAAATTCATAATCATGAAATACCATCCACAGGCTATAAAAAAATGTGTAGCACTTCTCAGATGTCTTATTTTTGTTGAAAGCTATAATAATAAAAGCATAATATGCTAATTTGACTGGACAGCCAAATGGTCTTCTAGACATCCTTCTGGATGAAGCCACAATGGTTAGGGGCAATCGGGCAGGCAGGCAGAGTGGTTACGGGCAATCAGGTAGGCAAGCAGAATGGTTAGAGGCAACCAGGCAGGCAGAGTGGTTTGGGCAATCGGGCAGGCAGACAGAGTGGTTAGAGGCAACCAGGCAGGCAGGCAGGTGCATGGTTAGGGGCTATCAGGCAGGCAGGCAGGCAGGCAGGAGAGCAGTTAGGAGCCAGCCGTCCTGGATTGCAAGAGAAATGTCCAACTGCCAGTTTAGACCCAATCCCGCAGCAGAAGGCTAGAAGGAGCTAGAGTGGAGACGTCCCCCAAGGGGTCCCTGATTGCGAGAAGGTGCAGGCCGAGCTGAGGGACCCCCCCATGCACAAATTCCATGCACCGGGCCTCTAGTATATGTTATAATTATTACAATTAAGATATATAATCCTATTATCTATCCTCTCAATTTGAAGAAAGTTTTAAACTTAAAATCTTTTTTTTTTGTAATCTAAGATTGTCTAGCCTGACTGGTGTGGCTTAGAGGTTGAGCATTGACCTATGAATCAGGAGGTCATGGCTCCATTCCTGGTCAGGGCACATGCCTGGTTTGTGGACTTCATCCCCAGTAAGAAGCATACAGGAGGCAGCTGCTCAATGATTCTCTCTCATCATTGATTTTTCTATTTCTCTCTCCTTCTCCCTTCTTTTCTGAAATCAATAAAAAAAAAATTTTAAGTAAGATTTTCTATACAATATATTTAATAAAAAATATATCACAAGACAAAATGGTTTTCAATATACACAGCTCAAAAAATGTCCCTACCACATTTAAGGCAACATCTCCCAAAAAGTGTTCTGTTAAAAGAAAACAAATGATAATTAGATCTATCTATTCCTCAATATTTAAAACTAAGTCTTAGAGAAAACATTAAATATGTCTTCATTATGCAATAATCATCCATGATCCTTCTTCTGTCATATTCCTTCCTTTTCTATCACCATCCATCATTATAAGTACTTTTTTATCCCACTCTCTTCATAATTACTTTATCCTTTTTTCTTTCTTAAAACTCAAATATTCTTTCCTCAGCTGTGTTTAATCCACTAATGAGTCCATCAAAGGCATACTTCATTCGTGCTATGATGTTTTTAATATCTATAATTTCTTCTTTTTGTTTTTGATCTCTAGAATTTATTTTTTTATTCTTTTCTAGAATTTCCATCTCTCTGCTCATACTATCCATCTATCTGTTCTTGGATGTTGGTTATTTTTTTCTACAATGCCCTTAGTATAATAATCATACCTATTTTAAATTTCTTTTCTGATAATTCTAACACTACTGATAACTCTGGATCTGATGTTATCCAGTCTCTTCAAACTGTGGGTTTTATGTTTGCTTGTTTGTTTGTTTTTTACCTTGAGCAATGCCGTGTAATTATGTGCTAAAAAGTGGGCATCGTAATAGGAACTGTGGTGAATAGGCCTTTAGTAAGTGTAAGGTGTGGGGGGCCAGGAAGCAGTCTATAGTTTTTTGTCTAGCTTGTGCCCCTCAACTGTGAACTTCACCAGTGTATCTCAGTTTTTTCTCCCCTTAGGTGGGACAGCATGGCTAGAGGAGACTGAAGTTATGTATTTCCATTTCCTCAATGTGGAAGGTTAGAGGGAGCTAGAGTTGAGTATTTTCCTTCCCCCACTTGAGAGGACAGAACTGATTATCTTCCTTCTACTAGATGGGTTAGGCTCTGATGATACCCTAGCAACTCAGGCTCTAGTGAAATATACTTTCTCCTGAGGGCAGGCTTTGTTAAGAAAAACAGAATAGCCCAATTGCATGGCTCAGTAGTTGAGCATCGACCTATGAACCAGGAGATCACGGTTAGATTCCGGTCAGGCACATACCCAGGTTGTGGGCTCGATCCCTAGTGGGAGGCATGCAGAAGACAGCCAATCAATGATTTTCTCTCTCATCATTGATGTTTCTATCTCTCTCCCCCTCTTCCTTCCTCTCTGAAATAAAAAAAAATTTTTTTTTCTTTTTTTTCTTTTTTTTTTATTTCATTGCTTAAAGTATTACAACAAGTGATAGATAAGTATTACAACAGATGATAGATAGATCTCCATTTTTTCCCCTCGCCCTTCCCCCCCCTCCTCCCTAACCCCCAGTTTCCCGTGTCCACTGATTATTCTCCTATGCATGCATGCAAGTCTTTCAGTTGATCTCCCAACTCCCCCCCAACCATC
>PVJC01042400.1:0-14950 GCA_004026665.1 Murina feae
GGTCCCTCAGCCCAGCCTGTGCCCTCTCACAGTCTGAGACCTCTCGGGGGATGTCCACCTGCTGGCGTGCCTGACCAGGCTGGGTGAGGGGCTTTAAGGCTGCCCACAGCTCCCATTGACCCAACGTCTCAGCAAGGCTGGCTGGACGCAGGTTTCTGAGGTTTATCTTCTATAATTGATACACTGTTCCTTTAAGCCAGCTAATGAACCCTCCTCTCTGCCTCACCTCACAGCAGCGTCTATAACGACACAATGTTACTTAGTGGTGAGGCCCTGGCTGCTCTTTCCTTCAGCTCCCGAGGATTCTATGATTGTTATATTGTTTCAAATCTGTGTTTCGCTAGAGGCAGTTTAAGTGGAGCGAGCACAGCTTCACTTTTGCTCCTGCCGCAATGGAAACTGCCATTTACTCAGGTCCGTGAGTGGCGGCCTCCATGTTGGCTGGGCTAATTTGCATACAGCCGCTCTGATTGGCTGGTGGGCATGGCTTACCCTGTCTCGGAGAAACAGTTAATTTTACTATTTCGCTTTTATTAGTTTAGATGTATCTCCTCTTAACTCGAACATTATAAGTTCCCTCACAAGAGGGACACTGTGTACTGTCTTTTCCATCTGGTTCCTGAGAAATTTCATAGAATGTGAAAATACCCAATGAATGTTTGCTTAATTAATAAATGAATAGATATTTTCCAATATTTTTACTAGTATTTTTGCTAGTATTTTAATTTGCATTTTTTTCTCTCTAAAAATAGCTATTACATTGACAGTGTCACAGTATGGGTAAGTTAGTTATAGCTTTTGTCACAGATAATTTAAAAATGATAAAGCACTGCAAGGCTTCAAAAAAGCAGTACTGTGAAAATTTACATTATTTTATATAGATATCAGTCACAGACAATATGCTGGGTCTAAGTGATACTTTCTTAAGTTTTCTTTCTTTCATGTGTAAGTTTCATTTGATTAGAGATCCTTAAATGAGACAAATGATCCCTGGATCATCATGTTTGAGAGACTATTACTGGATATAAGGGTACTGTATATCTAGCACCACTAAGTGTTTTATTGCCTTGCTCAGTACATTAACTTGTCCTAATAAATTTCCACTTATTTTACTCTCACCTCTTTTAGAAACTATTATTTTTCTAAATATCAATATATCCTACCCAATATCCTCATGCACTGCCAGGCTTTTAGGGCATGGAACTAACAATTCACATCACCATCGTCTATTGTTGTGTGCCTATTTTTGCTGCCCTTCACAAATTTAAATCTATTTTGATTAAATAATAGGCTGCATTGTTTTTCCTTCTTTCTATGATCTGCACTGAAAATCTGGTGTTAATGAAATAAATGATATGGTGCCCCTAAAAATGATCACAGCTAGTATTTAAACACATTTTAATGACAACAGAGCACATTGAAATTGTTTGTTGTTGTTTTGTTGCTTTTCTTTCTAATGGAAGAAAAACAACAATATCCACAATAAATTTATAATGATGCGCATTTAGCTCTCTGTAGCACAGATTATTTTTATCTTTATTTTATTTTATTTTATTTTATTTTTTAAAAGTATTTTATTGATTTTTTACAGAGAGGAAGTGAGAGGGATAAGGAGTTAGAAACATCGATGAGAGAGAAACATTGATCAGCTGCCTCCTGCACAGCTCCCACTGGGGATGTGCCCGCAACCAAGGTACATGCCCTTGACCGGAATCGAACCTGGGACCTTTCAGTCCACAGGCTGACGCTCTATCCACTGAGCCAAACCGGTTAGGGCTATTTTTATCTTTAAATCATCAGTCAATTGATTTTGTTTATCACAAGCATAAAAGGTTGACTTTTCCTTAAAACTGAAACAAAACAATATGTGTAATTGTGTATACATCCACACACATATTTAAGCACAAAAGCAGTAGGCACCATTAGCAGCGTGGAGTTTAAAGATGACTGGCCCACTGTGTAGGGAGCTAATTTGTTTATTGAGAATTAATTAGTGTCTCCCAAGCCAGGAGATGAGAAAGAGAATAAAGATAAGATTATGACTTGCCATTCCAATGTAGTTTGGGCAAAACATTGCCAGGATGCTCCTGGATAAGAAAAAAAAATGATAAAGGGAAGAAAATGAAGCAAAACAGCAATAATCTAATGACATGCATTTTTGCCTTGGTGATATGTTGTGTTCATTCATTTCAGTCAAATGACTATGGTTTTCATGCTTGTTCACCCATCCTCTCCCTGATGAAGACCAGTTTTCTGGTATTAATAACTGCATAGTATATCTAATTAACAGTCTTTAGGCATGTCTCCTTGGCAGAGGTGGCAGGGAACATCAGGGAGACTTATGAGGATGGGGTGGAGGGACTACGAACAGTGAGTTTGAGCACAAAACAGGAGAAGAAGGAGAGCAGTTTTTTTTAAAAAAAGGACTCTCAGAATGTTAATGCTTGATGGATTTTTTTTGACATAAGAAATGTCCAGATTCCAAAATGGTGGCAGAGTAAGTGGAAGCTACACTAACACTCTCCCAGGACCAAACTGGAAATGCAACTAAAATACAGAAAAAACACCCTGAAAAATAAACTGAAAAGTAGTTGGAGAGAAGCCTGATAACAAAGGATGGAAAGTGGAGACCATACAGAAACTGGTAGGAAGTGCAGAGGCACAAAAGGGCTGGCCAGCCTCCCACAGAAAGTAGCTGAAGTTCCGTAGGGATAGCTAAGCTGTTAAGGATTCCCACTGAAAACTCTGAGGTCAAAACCCCAAGCTGAGTTCCCTAGCTCAGAACATCAGAACTGAGAAATGTGCCCACAGAACATGTGGCTGTGAAAAGCAGCAAGGATTCTGTCAGCAAGAGAAAGCTGGAAATGCAGGTACCTCTTTGAAGGGCCAAGGCACAAAATTTGATGTGTGTCACTCACCTTGAGCTCTGGCACAAACAGGAGGGCAAAGTGGACTGGAGCTGTGTAAGGAAAGTGGAGAGTTGGGGGCTCTGGGATTGAAGCTCAGAGGGCAGCCATCCTGGTTTCCTGTGCTGAATCATTCCCTCAGATTGTGGAGAACATCTTTAGCCAGTGCACTTTTGCTATCCTGGTGGTTTTTGCCTGGGGGGAAGGCAGTTGCCCCAATCAGTTGACTTACCTCTTGCCCCACCTTGTGGTCCGTAGCCTGAGGCTAATCAACACTGAGTGTCAATTGGACTACAGACAGTGGTGGATCTCTGGAGGCTTTGAGTCTTTGCTTGATCTCCTTCTGGGCCCGGGGCTAGGAAAAGCAGAAACTGCTGAACATCTTGGTCCTTTCCAAAGACACCAAGACCCATCAGAGGGAGTCACAGTTGTGGATTGCTGATAGCTATAAACATCTTCTCAGATCACAATGGAATAAAATTAGAAATCAACCACAGTAAAAACACTAAAAAATATTCAAACACATGGAGGCTAAATAACAAGGAAAGGTGGGTAGGAGAGAAGAGATCAACTAAAGAACTTATAATGCATATATGCATAACCCATGGACACAGATAATAATGTGTTGAAAGCCTAGGATGAAGGAGGTGGGCTAGAAGTCAATGGTGAAAAAAAGGGGGGACACATGTAATACTTTCAGTAATAAAGATTTATTAAAAAATAAGAAATATCCAAACCTGTAGAAAATTTTTACTTTCTATATGGAATAACACATACATGATATAATTGCAATGATTATGAAGTGAAATGAAGAGCCAAGAATTATTCTTTTTACACTTCGTTTTTCTGAATATTACAAGGAACAATATCATTTGAAAACTTTATATTCATAACTTGTATCTGATTTTGATTAATATTTAATTACTTGGGTTGATTTTGGAGGTTTAACTTTTAGATCACCTTCAAACATGAATACATTTTAAATTCTATATCATAACTTTCAGTATGCCAGTCTCTCTGGAAAAAATTGCTGTGTTCATGACTGAATTTTGAAAAAAAATTCATGAAACTATGATGACATCATGAAAAAGTCACTTTTATTCCTTAAAACTGAATCTTGATTTCTTTTAAAAATAGCTGACTTTTTTAAAATGAAATGTTATTATAGAAATTCACTTTTTGAAAAAGATATGAATGGCTATCAAAAGTATTCAGTCCAGGAGTGGCAGACCCTTAAGGAAAGCTCTCTCACATCTGCACTATAGTGAAAAGCCCAAGGTAGGAACTTAGATTATTGAATTTAAATTTTTCTTCTTTTCCAATATATGCATTCAATGCTATAAATTTCCCTTTAAGCACTATTTTTGTTGCGTCCTACACATTTTGATAAGTTTATTTTCATTTCCACTTAGTTCAAAATATTTTTAATTCAGATTTCTTCTTTGACCCATGTGCTATGGCAAGTATGTCTTAATCTCCACCTATTTGGGGATTTTCCAATTATCTTTCTATTATCAATTTCTAGTTCAATTTTATTGTGGTCTAAGAGCAGACATTGTATTCTTTCTATACTTGAAAAAAATTTAACATGTGTTTTATGGCTCAGAATATGGTCTTTATAAATGAATAGACAACATGAACTTGAGAAGATAGTGAATACTGCTGTTCTGGGATGAAGTAGTCTATAGATATCATTATATCCAGTTGATTGATGGTGTTTTTGAGTTCAGCTATGTCCTTACTAATTTTCTGCCTGATGAATCTGTCCATTTCTGAGAGTGTTGTTGAAGTCCCCAAGTATGACAGTGGATTTATTTATTTCTCTTTGCAATTGTATTTGTCTATGCTTCCTATAATTTGACTGTTTTTAGGCACTCACATAAAAAATTGTGTATTCCTGGAGAACTGACTCTTTCTATCATTATGTAATGCTCTTCTTTATTCCTGATAACTTTCCTTGCCTTGAAATCTACTCTGTCTGAAATTAACATAGCTTCTGCTTTTTTAATTAGTTTTAGCATGACATATTTTTCTCCATCTATTTTTAATTTATACGTGACTTTATATTGAAAATGGGTTTCTTGCAGATAACATATAGCTGAATCTTATTTTTTTTTATCCATTCAGACATCTCAATCTTTAAATTAGTGCATGTAGACTATTGACATTCAAAGTGATTATTGATATAGTTAAATTAATATCTACCATAGTCATCACTGTTTTCTATTTAATCTTACAGTACCTTTCATGATTTTAATTGAACATTTTATGATTCTATTTTCTCTCCTTTCTTAGCATACCTGTTATGCTCCTTTGTTTTTCTTCTTTTTTTAGTGGTTCAGGAATTCATTCTGATTGGTCAGAGTCAAAGAAATACCAGTTATTAAATATTTTGAATAACACTTTTGTGAGAATCTAACCACTCAAAGATATTTACTCAAATTAAGAAGGCTAACCCCTATTTTGTAAAACCACTATTTGGAATTCTCTGCTATTTTTTTAGACAGCCTCTTATTCTAAAAGAAAAAAATAACTTTGCTTTCTAGCTTGTTTTAGCCTGCTTGAATAATGAGGAAGATAAACTTAGCTGTCTGATCCTGTAGGCCAGAGACTAGATATGCCCATACTCTCAATGCCATGCCAGGTGTATTTTTTAATTGGACAGAACTGTGTAGTTTTCAAGGCTAGCAGCGAGATAACCACTAAGCACACATAGGGCTGGCTTTTTAATAAAAAGGGAAGTTCTGCTTGTAGATTTGCCCAGAATTTGAAAGGCATTTTTCTCTGGGCTCGCGAGTAATAATAAAATGTGACTCCAAACTCTCTGAGCATTGCTTGATTTATTCCGGTTCTCTGTAACAAAATAATTCAAATTTTTTTGTTGATGTTGTTTTTATCTAAATAGTTCTTCTATACTATGATTACTATAATTATTACTATAACTTAAAGTTATTGAACCTTGGTATATATTTTTTTAAATATGTTTTCTTTTATTTCAGAGAGAGGAAGCGGGAGGGAGAGAGGGATAGAAACATCAATGATGAAAGAGAATCATTGATAGGCTTCGACCTACAAACTCCCTTCTGAGGATCAAGCCCACAACCCAGGCATGTGCCCTGACCGGGAATCCAACCATGAACTTCTGATTTATGAGTCAATTCTCAACCACTGAACAATACTGGCTGGGCAAACTTTGGTATATTTTTTACCATAATCTTATCCTTGTTTCATACATAAAAAAATCTGAGGATTGGAGGGGGTAAATAATTTGCCTAAAGTCACATGGCTTCTTGGTGGCAAAATAAAGAAACCAGTTACAGTTTATTTGACTGTCAAACATATGTTAATAATACTGAATTATACAGCTTTTCCAGTCAGTGAATGAGAGAGTCAGAGAAAGACAGACAGAGGCAAAGAAAAATGCAATAGCTTTCAAAAGCCAAACTAACAATTATTAAAATTAGGACAACATCCTATTTATGAGTATAATATAAATGACATTCATAAGTAAAAGAAGGTATATGTTTTACTTGATCTAGTAATTTTAACGGGATGAAAATGGCAATGCAATGTAGTACAATCCATTTGGAAAGCAATTTGATAACATATACTAAGTATCTTAAAATAATATTAAATTAAAGTTCATTTAATATTATTTCTAGGAATGTTTCTGTATAAAATGTAATTAAATATGCAAAAATATACATGCATGAAGTTAGTTGAAATCTGGTTTGTAATACTAAAACATAGAAAAACCTAAAAACTTAAAAAATGAAGAGTATTGGTAAATAAAACTAGTGTACCTTGATTAAGTATTATAAAATAATTTGATGATATTTCTAAAGCATCTTTAAATAGGAAAAAGACTTCTGTTTATAATACCAAGTAAAAAGTAATACCAAGATGCAAATTTGTATTTATGCTGTATAACCATATTTTTGTAAAACAAAAAATCTCTACAGAGATATGAAGGAAATACATTCAATGTTATAGCTTTACTTGTGGTACATTATAGTTGAGTGTCTCAATTTATTCTCCTTTATAAGTACTTCATCAATAAAATTATTTTGATTAATCCTTATCATGTTAATCAGATTTGTGTATCACTTTACATGGTTCTACTATCTCTATGAATGAGCTACTCATCATTTGCTTATAACTGAACTTTCAACACAGAAGATTTTAAGGTAATGGTGCTCTCTTTGGAATTACTTATTCAAATAGATAATTCTATTCTCAGACAGTTTTGTTTGAATAGTACAAATTACCCATGGTCCATATTTGTCAATGACTTCTTCAAACTTTATTTATACCATGTGATATAATTAAATATTATTATTGTTATCAGTGGCGTGCTGTGTCCCCACCTGTTGTGAATGGAAGTGGGCTTCTTGGGGTGCTGTAGGAACAAGAATTTCCTGAAGCTCATAAAGGAGGATCAGGTATTCTGGAAAGCTTTATCGCTGAAACAACATTAAGGGCATTCCCCTTCAAGGTCACATCTCCTTCCATACCACCATGGAAGAAGTCCCATTTTGTCTTTAACAAGGCACTGCTCAGAGTTTCTGCTCCATATCAAAGCACAGTCCAGTCCAGCATATGGCTAGGATATCTTATGTTCTCATTGTGTTTAGGGTTCACATGGCTATGGGCCTTGTGACTTCTAGGGCCACATAGAAGCTAACATGGGTCAGAGAACAAGGGAATGAAAGAAAGCAAGAGAGAAGCAAAGGAGAGAGAATTCCTTTGTCTCTGGGGATTTTAACTAAGAGCATTACCAATTAAGCCTTCAGGGTTTTGGGAGCTTGCAGTGGCTCTGTACTCACTAAGCAATTGTCTTTCTTTCCAGGTTAGAATGACAAGTACCTTCTCTACATCGCCTAGACATCACTGCATATGATCCCATCTTCCCCCTTCCCCCAGTGATCTGCAGGGAATGGACTAGGGGTTCCCTGTGGAGAATGTGAAACTGCTGCTTCCCAGTGGAGTTGCCCACGTGACCATGCTTAAAATGTCTGGTTTCCCATTTGCTCCTTTTCTATTATTAATATTAGCTAGCTAGTTACAACAATAATAATATTAGTAATAAAGATAGGTCTTGGGGGGAATATTTAGTCATATAAATTTTAAAATATTTTACTTGGTATTAATTATTAGTTAATTTAACTAGGAACTTATATTCAGATATTGATGAAACTACAGATTTGTAACTGAATTCTATTAAATGTAAACTATTCTGTATAATTATGATTTAAGGTTGTAAGTATGGATTCTGGATACACATTCCCAAGCTAAGTAATTTGAAAAAGAAACTTAGATTCCCATTGCCTCAGATAGCTAATTTAAATGATTGAATTTTATCATGTAGCATTGTGGTAGGAATTTACATAGCTAATATATTTAAGTTACAACACTTAGAATAGTTCCTGGTGATAATAAAAATGTTTAGTGTTTGCTGTTACGTTTATTGATCCCAGTTTCCAGATTCATTTTGAGCTCAAACATTCTTAAATGTTTCTCTGAGCTGCTGTCAGTACATTTGTAATTATTCCCCGAGTCAAGCTACTTATCTTTTTTTTTTATTCTGTTGGAGGTAATTGGAGTAGAGATTCTTAATTGTTTACTTTTCTCTCAGTATCCAATAGTGATATAGATGCTTGGCCATTACTAAGAAATTACAAGGCCTCACCTTAACAATGATTCTCAACTTGAGAGCAATAAGCCATACTGATCAAATTAAATAAAATCAGCAGATTCAGCCCTAGCTAGTTTGGCTCAGTGGATAAAGCATCAGCCTTTAGACTGAAGGGTCCAGGTTTTATTCTGGTTAAGGGAACATGCTTAGGTTGTGGGCTCAATCCCCAGTAAGGGATGTGCATGAGACAGCCAGTCAGTGATTCTCTCTCATCATTGATGTTTTTATCTCTCTCTCCCTTCTTCTCTGAAATCAATAAAAATTAAAAATAACATCCAACAAAACAAAAACCACAACCACTGGGTTGCATTTATATTTTTAAAAAATTAGGAGATTGAGTTTACGTTTCCAGAACCCCAGCTTGGGTAACTTTTTTCCTGATAACTTAATTCTTTATACCTTAAGAATTCTAGTTTCTCTCCCCATTACATAAAAAATGAAGAAAGTGAATCTATTAAAAAGACTGTCCCCAAGAGTAAATAAAATTAATCATAGCTGGGCTCTATCCTGTCAGAAGAAACTATTTTCTTCATCATTCTTAGAGTGAAAAAGCCTTTTCCCAATTCTCCTTCTCTTTTCAACACAGCATTTTTTATTTTTTATTTTTTTGCTTTTAACATTAAGGAATCTGAAGCTACATGTAGTTGGGTACCAATTTCATCTTAGAAGCACTTAGAGAAATCATAGCTCGTTCTTGAACTTGTCCTTTCCTCTAGGTGTCAGGCTTCTTTCCTGCCACTTTCCCCCTACTGCTCCCGTAAAAGCCAACTCAGCCCAAATCACTTTTTTCCACAAACCACTGCACTATTCTTTCCAAACCTCATCCTGGTGAGGATGGAACTCACAAAGAAATGTGATGGGGAAAATAGTTTACTTTCCATAAACAAAGTAATGGTTAGAGAATAGCATAAACATGCAATAATATCTCCCTGAGTTTACCTTGACTGCTCAAAGAAATCCAAATATCTGCTATTAAAGAGATGAAAATCATGAATGTAATCATTGAATCAGGCTCAACAAAGCTGTCATGGTTAGAGGTTAAGGGCCTTTTCAAGTTTTTCCTGGGCATGTGCACAGCATGTGTTTCTCTAGATCATATAATTATGTCAACTTTGCAAAGCTCATTATGGCTATCTCATTCCCCAGATTTTCCTTTTAAAGATTTGGTCAGTTTCTTGTTTTCCCCAACAAATATTACAAATATTGCCCTCTTAGGCAGTAGCAGTGTTAAGCAATTGTTGATTATTCTTTTTTTTTTTTTTACACATGCCCTTAGATAAGGCTTTTTCCACTGAATTGAGTTCTGAGGTGAGTCAAATTGCAAGAAGCCTTTTATATAAATGGGTCTTTTCCAAGGATCTCCTAGAGAGATAAAATAGTGGCAATTTCTGGGAAAGGGGTTTTCTGAGAAACTGTAAACCTTTTCTATTTCAAGTGCCTGCTAGGCTTCTGGTTTTCAAAGCTATCAAGGTTGTTGAAGTTGCTGGTTGTCAATGTCACTTTGGAGGTGTGGAGAGGGGGATGGTAATAGGGAAAGTTTCATCACCACCAAACTCACTGTTCTTTTCTAGATTCAACTGCTTATCTTGACCGGATGCTCCTCTCATTATTTAGCTTAATTTTAAAGGTTCTGAATAAGTTGATCTTGAATATTTTGACCAGTATTCTTTTGGTTTTAGTGACTTTTTACTCACCCTTTCTCCATTATTCCAAAACTCTCACCCTTCCTCTTGCCTTTTCATCTCCTGCTGGTATCACAAGTTGGTCAAATATGTAAGCAAAAGATAAATAGCAAGGATTCCAGGTAATACAGTCCACAAAATCAGTCTTCTGGAAAAAGGAGAAATGAATGGACTGTGTGTGGAGGGACAGTTAGGGAAAATCTAGTACAGCATTGTTATGGAAACTGATGTGTAAACCAGATGCCAATTTATGACTTCATAGTCAGAAATACTTTTCACAAGCACTAGGGCACTCACTTGCAATTAAAATGACTAGGGTATCCAATCTCTGTACATGGTCAGCAAAATTATAATCAGCAGGCTGACTGCTTGCTTGATATGAAATCAGAAAATACAAGTAAATGTTAATGTCAGGTTTAGTTTGTTAACAACTTTCTTGCTTCAAATAAGAACATGGTTGGCATAGAGCCATCTCCTCCATGAAAAATACTTGCATGGACACTGCCAATGGTTTTGATTTTTACAAAACAACATCCTCCTTTTCCTATACTTCCTCAGCTGAGTAAACTTGATTCACATGGACACCATTTTTCAGATGTGCATCTTCTCAGTTAAAGTCTAACCCAAATTGAGGTATTCTTATCTTCTTATATTTGTTTTCTAGAGGAAGAAAGATGATTGCTGATGGGAAGGCAGACTGCAAGACAGTGTGAGTGAGAGAATGAAAAGAGAAGGTGTGGACGTACAGAGAGTATAAATTTGTGGGTGAGTGACAGCTATACTCCAGGGGACTATTGAAGACCATCAGATCATGCTCCCCTAATCAGAAAGCCCCACTGCTGCTGAAATCTCTCCTGGTGCAGCCGGCTCTGCCACGGAGACTGCGCCATCTTGAGTGGATGTTATTGGAAGCATATAAATCCAAAGACTCTGCAACTATGGCACCCAGGGACCAGCTAAGAACCCAGGAACACCAGATCTCAAGCAGTGAGAATACATTGACTCAGACGAGCCCTGCCCCTCTCATGGAAAGGAGAGAGAGAAAACTACATAACCAGACATCTGGAGAAGAAAGATCATTGGGAGACAAAGAAACAGCCTACATATGAAAGAAAAACAGGCATCATCAGAAAAGGAAGTAAACAAAATGGAGGCAAGCAACCTGTCAGAGAAAGAATTCAGAGAAATGGTCATCAGGTGGATGAAAAGAATGGAAGAAAATTCAACAATATGTGTAAGAACCAAGAAGAAATGAAAAAGAACCAAGAAGAAATGAAAAATGACATCACTGCTATAAAGGACTCAATAAAAAGCATTAGCAGTAGACTAGAAGAATCAGAGGACTGCATCAGTGAACTAGAAGACAAGGTAGGAAAAAATACACAAGCAGAGCAGCTTCTAGAAAAAAATTAAAAAGCAGGAGAACCTAAGAGAACTTTGGGACAACATGACACAAAACAACATTCACATAATAGGGGTGACAAAAGGAGAGGAAACTGAGCAAGGAATAAAAACCCTGTTTGAAGAAATAATGACAGAAAACTTTCCTGATATAGGGAGGAAAAAACTCACACAAATCCAAGTAGCTCACAGAGTCCCCAAAAAATGAACCTCAAAAGGCCAACGCCAAGGCACATTATAATTAAATTGGCAAATATCAATGACAAAGTAAGAATCTTAAAAGCAGCCTGAGAGAGATAGAAAGTTACCTACAAAGGATCCCCCATCAGACTAGCCACTGATTTTCAACAGAAACATATCAGGGAAAAAGAAAATGGAATGAAATATAAAAAGTCATGCAAAGGAAGGGTCTGAATTCAAGAATACTTTACCCAGCAAGGCTATCAATCAAAATTGAGGGTGGAATCAGGAGCTTCACAGACAAAAAAGGACAAAGGAGTTTATTACCACCAAACCAGCAATGTAAGAAATTCTAAAGGGTGTGCTATACAAAGGAAAAATATAGGAAACAAAGAAGAAACACAAGGGTAAAGAATAAAAATGGCGACAAACAAGTATCTATCAATAATAACTTTAAATGTCAGTGGATTAAATGTCCCAATCAAAAGACATAGGGTAACTGAGTGGATAAGAAAACATGACCCATGTATCTGCTGTCTACAGGAAACCCACCTTAGAAAAAGAGACACACATAGACGGATGGTGAAGGGATGGAAAAAGGTTTTTCAGGTGAATGGAAAAGAAAAAAAGTCTAGGGTACAAATACTTATATCTGACAAATTAGATCTCAAAGTGAATGACCTAAAAAGAGATAAGGAAGGCCACTTCATAATACTAAAGGGAGCAATCCAACAAGAAGAAATAACTCTGGTAAACATATACACACCTAATATAGGAGCACTCAAATACATGAAAAAAAAAAACTATCAAGGGAGATATCAATGGAGAGATTGATAGCAATACAATTACAGTAGAGAACTTTAATATCCCATTATCACCATTGGACAAATCTTCTAAACAAACAAATCAGCAAAGAAACATAAATCCTAAATGACTCACTAGATCAGATGGAATTAATTGACATCTTCAGAACATTTCACCCAAAGCCACAGAATATACATTCTTATCAAGTGCACATGGGTCATTTTCAAAGATAGACCATATATTGGGTCACAGGCAAAGTCTCTTCAAATTCAAGAAGATTGAAATCATACAAGCATCTTCTCAGATCACAATGGCATAAAACTGGAATTCAACTACAATGAAAACAATCCAAAAAACACATAGAGATTAAATAGCATGCTATTAAACAATGACTGGGTTACCAGAGAGATAAAAAATAAATAAAAAAACATCATGGCAATAAACAACAATGAAAACACAACAATCCAAAACCTATGGGACACAACAAAAGCAATCTCAAGAGGTAAGTTCATACCTCTACAAGCCTACTGCAGAAAACAAGAAACAATAATAATTACCTAACCCTACAACTCCAAGAGTTAGAAAGAGAGCAACAAGAAAAGGCCAGTGTAAGCAGAAGGAAGGAAATAATAAAGATCAGAGCTGAGATAAACAACATAGAGACCAAAATAATAATAATAATACAAAAGATCAAAAAAACCAAGAGCTGGTTCTTTGAAAGTATAAATAAGATTAATGAATCTCTAGGCAAGCTCACCAAAAGCAAAGAGAGATGACCCAAATAAACAAAATCAGAAATGAAAGAGGAGAAATAACAACAGACCCCATAGAAAGACAAAGGATTGTTTAAAAATACTATGAACAAATCTATTCCAACAAACTGGACAACCTGGAGGAAATGAATATATTCCTAGAAAGATACAACCTTCCAAAACTCAATCAGGAAGAATAAAAAATCACAATAGGCCAATAACTATGGAAGAAATTGAAGCAATCATCAAAAAGCTTCCAGCAAACAAAAGCTTGAGGCCAGACGTCTTCATAGGAGAGTTTTAAAAAACATTCGAGGAAGAATTAAAACCTATCCTCCTCAGACTATTCCAAAAAATTCAAGAGGAAGGAACACTTTCAAGCTCATTCTATGAAGCCAGCATCACCCTAATATGAAAACCAGATAAAGACAAGACAATGAAAGAGAATTATAGGCCAGTATACCTCATGAACATAGATACTAAAATACTCAACAAAATCCTAGCAAATCAGATCCAGCAGTACATCAGAAAGATCATACACCATAACCAAGTAGGATTTATCCCAGGGATGCAAAGTTGGTAAATATCCACAAATCAATAAATGTGATATATCACATAAACAAACTGAGATATAAAAACCACATAGTCATATCAATTGATGCAGAAAAAGCATTTGACAAAATACAACACCCATTTTTGATAAAAACTCTCAGCAAGGTGGGAATACAAGGATCATACCTCAACATAGTAAAAGCCATATATGACAAACCCACAGCCCACATCATACTCAATGGACAAAAACTAAAACCAGCCCTGACCCGTTTGGCTTTGTGGATAAAGCATCAGCCTACAGACTCAAGGGTCCCAGGTTTGATTCCAGTCAAGGGCATGTACCTTGGTTGTAGGCACATCCCCAGTAAGGGGTGTGCAAGAGGCAGCTGATCAATGTTTTTCTGTCATCAATGTTTCTAACTCTCTATCACTCTCCCTTTCTCTCTGTAAAAAATCAAATATATATATCTAAACTAATAAAAGCAAAATATTAAAATTAACCGTTTCTCCGAGACAAGGTAAGCCACGCCCACCAGCCAATCAGAGCGGCTGTATGCAAATTAGCCCAGCCAACATGGCGGCCGCCACTCCCGGACCTGAGTAAACAGCCCTTTCCATTGCGGCAGGAGGGAAAGTGAAGCTGCGCCCCTCAGCTCAGCTCCGATTAAACTGCTTCTAGCAGTTTTGAAACATTGTAACAATCATAGAATCCTCCAGAGCTGAAGGAAAGAGCAGCCTGGGCCTAACCAGTAAAAGTAACAATTGTTTCATTATAGACCCTGCGAGGTGAGGCAGAGGAGGCTTCGTTAGTAGTTAGAAGGCCGCCTTAAAGGAACAGTGTATCAATTATAGAAGATGACCCCAGGCCTTCAAGGAACAGTATCAATTATAGGAGAAAAAACTCCAGAACCTGTGTCCAGCCGGCCTTGCTGGGACGTTGGTCAATGGGAGCTGTGGGCAGCCTTAAAGCCCCTCACC
>PVJC01042401.1:0-14951 GCA_004026665.1 Murina feae
GTAGAAGGGAACAAAGCGGCAGAAAAGGGAGGGAGCCAAGGTGGCAGAGATGGGAGGAAGCGAGGCAGCAGAGACGGTGGAGAAAAAAAGGAGCAGAGGCAGCAGAGATGGGAGGGAGGGAGGCAGT
The DNA here is from genome assembly GCA_004026665.1 of Murina feae. Classification (NCBI taxonomy): domain Eukaryota; kingdom Metazoa; phylum Chordata; class Mammalia; order Chiroptera; family Vespertilionidae; genus Murina; species Murina feae. The sequence goes on from PVJC01042401.1 coordinate 128, forward strand.
GGAGAAGGCAGCGAAGTCCACCTCGGCAGGCTTCGCTCCCTTCTCTGCTTCGCTCTGGCTCAGGAAGCCCTATTCTTGTAGGAATCTTCCTACAACGGACTCTAGTATATATATATTTATATACTAGGGGCCTGTTGCACGAAAAGATTCATGCAATAGCCTTCCCTTCCCCTGGCTGCAGGCACTGGTTTTCCTTGGGCACCCAGGACCCAGGCCTTGGCTCTGGACAGAGCCTCCAGTCTTCGCCACTCGGGCCCCGGAGCCTTCTGTCTTCACCGCTTCTGCTCCTCTGCTTTGCACCTACCTATGCAAATTAACCACCATCTTTGTTGCATTAATTTGCATACTCTCCTGATTGGCTGGTGAGCATAGCAAAAGGACAGTCAATTTACATGTTTGTCTATTATTAGGTAAGATGACAAGCTTGGGCCAAATCCAGGTATTTGCCAGGCCCACCTCACTCACAGCCCCATGCTCTCCCTGACTACCCATGTTCTGTAGAAACATGAGGCTCTTCTTCAGGACTCAAAGATCACTCACTTTTCTATATGGACCTGTGATCCTCATTATGGTCAGCATTTGGAAAATGCCTCCAGATGCAGAGAAAGCTATGAGGATACCATCTGTGATGTACGGTGAAATGAAGTCAAATGCTGTCTAGTGTGACCATCTGATTTTCTAACTAAAACAAGTTCCAAGCTTGTGTCTGCTTCCTTTACTGAGTTACACTAAGTGTCTCAGGAAGTGCCTACAAGTAGCAGTTGTATCATATAAACAGTTGAATGAATGAACTCCATCCAAAGTCATCCCAAATATCTGAGTGGGCCTGGGGCTTCCTTCTGCCCCAAGAGATCCCTAATCTGACCATACTAAGGACAAACCAGGACCAGAAAGATGGCATCGCAGACTCCTTGCCATTTTGCTTTCCATATGCTTTGCCAAAATCAGGATGGCCATAGGCCAATGCGGAAGGAGACAGAGGGCTTTTCAGGAGGGAGTGGCAATTCATAAAAGACCAACAACCACAGCAAGTCCAGCAGCGTATTCTGCAGGACCAGGCACCAAACTAAAGAGGAATCTGACTACACAGAGATCAAAATAGTTGGAGGGGGACTAAAACCTTCTCGATTACATCATTGATTCATTCACTTAACGAACACACAAGGGGTTTGTCAGGCACTCTGAGCCCGTCCTCAGCGGGTCATTTTAGAAAAATACTGCTGACATCTTCCATCATGTTGCATTTTTACAACAAGACAATTAATCAAGTCCTGGTGCTCAACTGTTTTAAAAAAAATGTATGTGAATCACAGCCTGAACTTTTAGATGATCTACCCCAATAATAATTACAAATTTCAGCCCGGTCGCAGTTGTTTAAGAAATCGAAGCTTTTTTTTATTTTATATAATTCCGCTTGATTTCTAGTTTACACCTCATTCCTTTGGCCTGAGGGTCTTAGATGCTTCCCTACTCCCTTACTGAAGGCTGTGGTAAGGTTCTACTGGTTTTATATTGTGCCAGTTCATCAAATAGGACAGAGGGCCCACAAGTGTCTAGCCCATGATCATTGATCCACATCAGGCATGAAGCTCACTTAGGTCTATGGCATGTGCTGCTAGTTGCTTTCCAAATATCTATCTCCCAATCTTCCTTAGTCACAAAATCCCATTATAAACTTCCAGTCTCCTTTTCAGCTAGATACAGCCAGGTGACTAAGTTCTCTACTTTTGATGAGATATAAGTAGATATACTACATGTGACTTTTGGAATAGCTTTTCACAAGGAGTTGCTTTGCCTGGCAGAAGCACTATTTCGACCTTTCTGCTGCCAAGAATATGATGGCTGGTGCTCTGGTCGCCATGTTGGAAGATGAGGCAATATTGAGAATGAAAACCGTAAAGTGAGGATGGAGGAACAAAGAGATAGAAGTCCCTGATAACTTTGTGTGACTGGCACACCATCTCTAGACCGCCTGTCTCTGAACTGCTTTGTGTTTGTTTAGACCACTTTGTGGACTGCTTAAGCTACTATATAGTATGAAACAGTGGTCTTTGTTACTTGCAGCCATATGCAATCCAGTTTCAAAATCTAGTAGCACTCTCTTCTGCCCTGCCAGCTCAGAAAACGCAGGAATCTTTACAAATCCCCCTTTGCCAAATCCAGGGAAAAGCCCTCTGTGATTAAACCCCATGCTCATGAATACCTTTAGGATTTTTAAAATATTTTTTTATGTATTGATTTCAGAGAAAGAGGAAGAGAGAGAGAGAGAAATATCAATAATGAGAGAATTATCAATCGGCTGCCTCCTGTAACCCCCTTACTGGAGATCAAGCCAATAATCTAGGCATGAAGCCCTAACTGGGAACCAAACCGTGACCTCCTGGTTTATGGGTCTGTGCTCAACCACTGAGCCACACTGGTGGGGCTGCATTTAGGATTTTGAAGTGGGAAGGAGTAAAAGGAGCCAGGTCTGCCACAAATCCTGCCCGAAGCAAGGAGCACAGAGCAACTCACTGCTTAAATGGGGGTGGTAGGAGAGAAATACCAGGGGACAAAAAGAAAATAGTACACATCTCAAAACATGACTCAACACACTATTATTGAGTAAGTATAGTAAACCATACCTCAGGAAATAGAATGAAAATATTTCTCTTCCAGAAAACCCTAGCAATAATTTCTGCAAGATAATATGTCTACAAAAAGTTGTAAGTTTCCACCTAATAAACACTGCCAATGGAGAAATTCATTACACATGAAAGCAATCCTGAAGGCCATGAAATCAGATGGATTTGGAGTAATACCATAAGCCTTGTTGTGAAGAAAAAGAGTTGTCCAGCTGATCCTTGAAGTAAAGAAAATAATGAAAGCAGGCGAACACAGTCTAAGAAAATTAAAAAGGATTATCTTCGCCAAAATGGTATGATTAAATATGCTAACACACACCGAATTCTTGCCCCTGAGGCCTGTGTGTGTTTTAGAAAACCCATGATTGTTTGGAAGTGTTTTTAATGATTAAGGAGCAGAGATGTGAAGGATAACAAATGAAACACCTAAAGTTTCATATTTTATTGCGAATTGGGCCTGACTTAAAAGTCAGACTGAGCTTCTAATCAGAATATGAAATAGGGAGAGAGCTTGAAAATAATATTAATCATGAATACAGGAGTACTTAAGGTTAGGAATTCTTCAAGGGTTTCAGAAGATTTGCAGCACTTTTTCAGATACCACTGGGAGGTTGTGTATTTTTATTTTTATCCCCCTCGAGATTCTTTTAAAGAAATATTTAAAATAGTCTCACGGTCCAGATCATCTGAAGGAAGGAATGTGGTTTTGAGTTATTCCTTTAGAAACTGTTTCAGAAAACAACACATAAAAGCCCTGGCTGGTTTGGCTCAATGGATAGAGCATCAGACAGAAGGGTTTCAGGTTTGATTCCCGTCAAGGGCACGTACCTCAGTTGCTGGCTCGGTCCTCTTCAGGGCTCTTATGGGAGGCAACCAATTGATGTGTCTGTCTCATATTGATGTTTCCCTCTTTCCATCTCTCCCCCTCCCTTCCACTCTCTAAAAATCAATGGAAGAATATCCTGGGGTGAGAATTGAAAAATAAAAGAAAACAATCTAATCTAATAAAAGCGTAATATTGAAATTGACCATCCCTTTGGGACGCCTAAGCCACGCCCACCAGCCAATCAGAGCGACTGCATGCAAATTAACCCAGCCAAGATGGAGGCTGCCACTCACGGAGCTGAGTAAATAGGCAGCATCCTTGCAGCAGGAGTGAAACTGTTGGTGAGTGGCTGGCCTCCTCCCGGCTCCAGGCAAGAACATATTTGCAACAATGTCTCAATCATAGAAGCCTCAGGAGCTGAAGCAAACAACAGGCTGGGCAGACTACTAAGCGCAACATTGTTTCATTATAGAAGCCAAGAGCTGAAGCAGAGAGAAGGTTTCATTAACTGCCTAGGCCTTGGCTTAAAGGAACAGTGTATCAATTATAGAAGATAAATAAACCCCAGAAACCTGATTCCAGCCAGCCTTGCTGGGACATTAGGAGCTGTGGGCAGCCTGAAAGCCTGAAAGCCCGTCACCCAGGCTGGCCACACCCCAATGGGGTGAGGGATGCCACTGGGGGGCTTGGCCAGCCTGCAAACAGCCATCAGCCCCTCACCCAGGCTGGCCAGGTACCCAGTAGGGGCCCAAAACCTGAAGGGGCTGTGGGCAGCCTGAAAACAGCCCTCAGCCTGTCACCCAGGCTGGCCACACCCCAATGGGATGAGGGTCCACACTGGGGGGCTTGGCCAGCCTGCAAACAGCCATCAGCCCCTCACGCAGGCTGACCACAGATGCCAGCAGGTGGACATTCCCAGAGGGGTCCCAGACTGCAAGAGGGCACAGGTCGGGCTGAGGGACCTCCCGAGTGCACAAATTTTTGTGCACCGGGCCCCTAGTGTATAATATAGGTGTGTATGTGTGTGTTTTTAGGTAACTAACAACATAATTTCTTACCTGTGGTTTCATTAAATGCCAGATCACTGGAAGCTATTATACTGACATAAAGGTTTACTTTGCCATTCATTAAGTTTAATAAACGAGTAGATCCCCTTAGTGAGGCCCTAACACCCAATCCCCTTAGTGGCTTAATCCTTAAATCAATAGTTAACAAACTCCAGGTTTTGATTTTAGCACATTTCAGCTTTGTAGCAACATATTTTTTTTACTGGTAAAGGCAGGAAAGGAAGAATAAAGTCGGAGTCTATAATATGGACAACTTGTCAAGAAGAAAACGAATAATATTTCCAAGGGAATATACCAAGTTTCCATTGTTTCATCTGTCAGTCTCCTCTTCTTCAACAACTGCCTCAGCTCAACGTGTAGGGTAGAAATTAGCAGCAGTTTTCAGATGAGGACGCTAAGATGAAGAGACTCGTGTGAAGTTACAAGCTCATTTCAGATGTGATAGAATGAGGTGCAGATCAGTCTCTCCCAGGTTGCACACACAGCAGCCTTTCTACTACCCAGGGTATGAATTACTTTTGACTATAGTCCTGGGCCTGGTTCAGTGATGCTCAAAATGGCAGAGAAAGGAGGGAGGGAGGGAGTTATTGCCGAGTCTAATTTCTTATTTATACCTCAGAGAGTGAAATGGAGATTTGACAACTATCTAATTAATTTTATCTGGGTAAACAGCTTAAATGGGACTTGGCTTAATGAGGTTGATTCTAAAAATGTGGTCCTTGGACCAGCAGCATGTTCATCACCTGAGAACTTGCTGGAAATGCAAATTTTGGCTTCACTCCAGAGCTACTGAATCTGAAACTCTGTGGGTGGGCCCCAGCAGTCTGGGTTCTAAGGAGCCCACCTGGTGATTCTAACAGGAGCTCAACTCTTAGAAACAGACTGGAAACTGGCTTAGTAGAAATTCCGCACTGCCTCCGTGAGCTGTCTGAACTTGGACCAGTCATTTAACCTTTCTGAGAATTAATTTCTCAATCTGTTAGATAGTGACAACCTCTCAAGACTGTCAAGGACACAGAAAACAAGGGAAGATTGAGACTGGGGCACGTGGTGCATCATCTGGTCCAGTGGCTGGGACCCTGGACCAGAAAGAGGACTGCTATGAACTGAATGTTTGCGTTCCCTCAAAATTCGTATGTTGAAACCTGACACCTGAAGTGCCAGTATCAGGAGGTAAGACCTTTGGGAGGTGATTAGACCAGGTGGATGGAACCCTCCTGAATGGGATCAGTGCTCTTATAATAGAGTCTCTCACCCCTGCCACCCTGTGAGCACACAGTGAAGAAGACTCCATCTCTGAGCCAGAAAGTGAATTTGAATCTGCTGGCATCTTGATCTTGGACTTTCAGCCTCCAAAACTGTGAGAAATAAATTTCTGTGTGGAAGCCACCCAGTCTACGGTGTTTTTATTGCAGAAATGGACTAAGACAAAGACATTAATGGAAAAACTGGTGAAATCCAAATAAGAGTCTGGAGCTTGGTTAATAGTAACCTAACAACGTCAGTTGCTTCATTTTGACAAATGCCCCCAGTGATATAAGTGACAATGGGGAAAACTGGGGGAAGGGGACGCCGGAAACCTCTACACTAACTTTGCAACTTTTCTCTAAACCTAGAGCTATTCCAAAATAAAATGCTTATTTTAAAATAGAGATCATGTTACCTAACTTTTATAGATATTGTGGGGAGTAGAGGGAATACCATAAGCCAAAGGCTCAGAACATAACAGATCCCCAGTCAAGAAGAGCTGTGATGAAGCTGGCTGAACTATAGGCTGCAGGTATCTTTTCTCTCCCCATATCAGTGCCTCTCAACAAACATCGATGTAGGGAATAGAATGGGCCCAGTAGCTTTTCGTCTCACCCTGCATTCCCTTCTCCCTTCTCCCCCTCCTGCCAAGCCCCCTCCCAAGAAGAGAGCAACAGAAGCCTTCCCACGCAGCTCTGGCGCGACTGTTGAGTAGTTTGGACCAAGATTTATTGTCAACAGCCCAGTAAGTAACAGCTGTTTGCATTTCTTATCCCTCCATTGCCTCTTGAATGTCAAGTCTCTCGGCTAAAAGAGCATCCTTCATTTGGCTTTGTTTGTTCTAAGAATTATTTCTGCCTGGCATTATCTCCAGCCACCCATCCTCTACTTACAAGCTGGAGACAAATACGAATGAAATGACAGATTAATTCCAAATATTATCTAGTTAATTAAGTTAGTGCTCATCGGATTGTCCGTAAATGCTAGTCAGGCAGAGCCATTGCGTTTCCTTTTCCTACTGCCCTTTAGCCTCGTTTTCTAAATATGTAGAAATCAGAACTGAATTTGTCTCATGTCACCTCTTTTGGAGCCTGGCTGGAGGAGATGCCACCCCGGCATCGTTCTATAGACACGTTTCCCCCTTTTACACGTGTTTCATAGATTCTACACTTGTTCCTCATTTGTAATCTTCCCTAGGTGGACTCGCTGAATAAATTCAGCACCTACAAGGTACAAATTTATCACCAAAGGTGACAGCAAATGTACCACTGCAGTGAAAAAGCAACAGAAGGAGGGAGAGAAAGCAGACCTGAGGGCATTTCCTTCCCTGTTGGAATAAGAACAAAGAGGCATCTTGAAGAATCCTTGGTTGGGGCTTGCTGCAGAGACAAAGAGGACAATAGCCACCTGATTTTTGTTTCTTCTGCAATTTTGTTTTGTATTTAAATAGATTTTTATTGATTTTAGAGAGAGGAAGGGAGGGGGAGAGAAGGATAGAAACATCTATGAGAGAGAAACATCAATCAGCTGTTTCCTGCACACCCCCTGCTGGGGATTGAGCCCCCAACCCTGGCATGTGCCCTGATCCGGAATTAAACCATGACCTCCTGGGTCATGGGCTGATGCTTAACCACTGAGCCACACCAGCAGGGCTTGTTTTGTTTTTGACACACCTGTTCTGACTATGCCATTACAAACAAAAATTCATACACAGAGAAATGACTTATTTATCACTAGGCCACATTAAATATGATCTCCCATATATCTTTTCAGATATATTTCCCTCGCCCACTCCTGCCTCGCCTGCTGGGCTCTCTTCAAAGGAGATGAAAAAATGCCAAACACAGCCAAGATTTCAGTGTGGAACGGCCCAGCGCCTGTGTGCTGATGTGTTTATCTACCCAGCATGAAATTTCCAGCGGAGCTCACTGAAGAGTAACTTTTCTGAACTCAGGATTTAGACTCAGGGGGTGCGTGATATTGGTATTTCCGTCTATGATGAAAAAGCAAAGGATTTTCAAAGTAAAATGTTCTTCTCCTTTCAGACCTTCCTGATGCCTTCCTGTCAGAAGCTCAGCTCCCTCCTGCTGGGATCACATCTCTCGAGTAGTGCCCGTCCTAACAGCCCACACACATGTAGCCCCAGCATTGCTCCAAGTGTTTCTCATGTAGCAACTCACTGCACCCTTCTGAAAGACAGGAAATACAGTTACTCCCATTTTACAAATGAGGAAGCTGGAGACCAGAAAGGTTAAAGGCAGCTCCCAGAAACACACAGCTATTAGGTGACGGAGACAAGATTCAAATGCAAGCAGCCTGCACACGCGGTTCTTCAGAAAGACTGCCCTGGGCTGTCCATTTGGAAGGTTCAAGCTATGGTATAAACAGAGATCAGGGCAGGGAAGGTAAATTTCCCAGTGTGCTGGAAGGTAAACAAATCCATCTGTAAAGTCAGCAAGCACCAGACAAGAAATCAAAAAGGGATCTTTAAAAAACCAAAACTTTTTTAAATTTTATTTGATCAATAGAACAAGAGGGAAATTAAAGCTGTCTCAACAGCTCAGGCTGGGTATAGTGATGAAAGAGGACAGATAATTTTTCTTTGGTAACAAACTATAGATTTCAACGATGGTAAATTCCACAAATGTCATGACAGAAGACAGCAATATTCTGCATCTTCTCAAGCCTGTCTGCCTTTGCATGTGCTGTGACCTCTTCCAGGAATACCTTTTTTCCTTTCTCGTTTAATAAACTTGCTCTCACTCAGAGACCCCAGCTCAGATATGGTCTGCTTCCAACTCTCTTCTCTGTGCTTTCAAAGTCTCCAATTTTACCTTCTTATGCTTCGTAGTGCAAGGATTACAAACTCAAATATCACAGGATCAGTGTGAGTAGAGATAGTGGATGAAGTGTAAGACAGTAGGGAGTGGTGGGGAGTGTGGGCCAGGAAAGAACGTGTCCTGCTACATGGAGAAGCCACTACTTAGCTCCAGCCAACTACTGCCACAGATGAGTACTAGTCCTGTGTTGCAAACGATTCTGAGTTGTGTTGTGTGTTTTTTATTTTTTTCAAGAGAAACTATGTATGATGGTGAATCTTATGTGTCACCTTGACTGGGCTAAGAGATGCTTTAAGTAGCTGGTGAAACATGTCTGGGTGTGTCCGTGAGAGAGTTTATGGGAGAGGTTAGCACTGGAATCAGTAGGCTGAGTGAAGAATATCATCTCAACCATGTGGGTAGGCATCATCCCATCCAGTAAGGCCTCAAACAGAACAAAAAGGCGGAGGAAGGGTAAATGTGCTCTCTCTGCTTGAACTGAGGTGTCCATCTTCTTCTGCCACAAACATCGGCACTCCTGGTTCTGAAACCGACTGAAACCTATGCCACTGGCCCCCCTGGTTATCCAGCCTTCGGGTTTGGACTGGAACTATACCAGCAACCTCCCTGGGACTCTAGCTGCAAACAGCAGAGTGTGGGACTTCTCAGCCTCCATAAACACATGAGCCAATCCCTCATAATAAATACCTTTCTATATACCTGTATATACACATATTTTATTTATCTCCAGAAAATTGGGGAAATCCCTCAATTTTAAAATATTGGCATTTAACTCATATGCGGAATCTAAGTAACAAAATAAACTGATGAACGGAGTGGATCCAGAGTTATGGAAGCATGGAAGAGAGTGTGGAATCTCAGAGGGAAGGCGGAGTGGGGGGAGGTAATCAACCAAAGACCTTGTATGCATATGTGCATAACCCCTGGACACAGACAATAGGGTGCTGAAGGCCTGGGGGGCAGGTTGGAGGGGGGGGTCAATGGGGAGGGGGAAAAGGGAACATATGTAATACTTTCAACAATAAAGAATTATTAAAAATAAATAAATAGTGGCATTTAATTTTTTAATGTTTTAAATATTGTCTAGATCACCAGTAACTTCTGCCTACTGGTTACATGCGTATGTGCCTGCCTCTAAAACTAAATGTTAAGGCCTTCGAGTTTCAACAGTAGTTAAGAACATGAATCCATCTTAAAATCATGACATTGACACTTGCCAGCCTGAGAGATTTGAGTACATTACTTACCCTCTCTGTGCCTTGGTGTTCTCATCCTTCGGATGTTTGGTAGAATAATAATACCAACCTGCTAGGGTTGCTGTGAGAAGTCCATTAGCCAATATGAACAAAGTGTTTAGAATACTGATTTGTAGAGGGTAAGTAGCATTAGTCATTAATGTCATCACCATCATCAACATCATCAGTATCATCATCATCACCATCAACATCATCTTTATATCCTCAGTACTTAGCAGAATGCCTAGCACATAACTGCTAATTATTGGATGTTTGTTAAGCTGAATAATACCAGTATTTCTATGATAGGCTAAAATTAAAATATTGAAATACTCAAGCAGTTAGAAAATTAAATCTGATAGTTTTCCCATCTCTTCAAGATTTCCCAGGAATATTGGCTGTGTGGTCAGGTATCTGTCCAGGTAATCCAGTAGAAACACATTTGTTACACAAAATTATTACTATAACTTGTACCTGTTACAACTCTCTCTTAATAAACCTGTAGGTGATAATAATAGAGAACTAACTAGCAATGTGTTTCGCTACAATTCTCACCTTCGCAGACTCTCTTGCAGCTAGAGGTGGCTATGTGATACCTTTCTGGCCAAGGAGATATAGAGGGACTCCCTGGGGAGGATGCCCCTTCTCAAGGCAAAGATTCTCAAGGAAAAAGTGCTTCTGCCCTTCTTCCTTTATTCTCCTCTCTTTCTGACAGGAATGTAGAAATAATATCTGGAAGTACAGCAGTCATATTGAGACCATGAGGACAAAAGCCACACACAAAATGTTACAGAACAAGGAGAAAGAAGAGCTTAATTCTTGAATGACTCCTTTGAACAGCTATACAGTTAGTTCTGCTATAATGTTTATTTTAAGTGTGTCCCAGAGTGATTCGTATCATAGGGAACAATCTAAGCACAGTACAAATTTCATTTTTGCATGTATGTAATTTCATCCATGAGAAACAGCAGGTAAATGCAGAATACTGCACCTAGCTGAACTGAGCCACATACCCTCCCAACATCCATTTCTGCAAGCAAACTCCAGGTCTTTTTCAAGAGAAAGTGCCATGTTTATGTACTTCTTAACCACAAGCTACTGCTTTTATTGTGTTTCTATCTTTTGTTAATGTGTCCCTGATGAACTTTTTATTTTTTCATCTTCACCTGAGGATATGTTTATTGATGCTAGGGGTTCGGGGGGGGGTCTGAGAAAGAGAGAGAAACATCAATGTAAGAGAAACATTGATTGGTTGCCTCTCATACACACCCCAATGGGGGATTGAATCTGCAACCTAGGTATGTGCCCTGACCTGGAATTAAACCCACAACCTTTTGGTGTATAAGGCAAAGCTCCAACCAACTGAACCACCTGGCCAGAGCCCTGATGAACACTTTTAATGCCATGCCCCAATGCTATTTTTCCCATAAGCTTGTGGTTTCTACTGTACAACTTTGCATAGGATAGTGATTTTTAGCAGATATGTCTATTATAGTAGAACTGACTACACCCTCTTTGGATTGCTTACTTCTGGGCTTCTTGTCACATGAAAAAAAAAAAGTTACAGCGTTTAAGCAACTATTTGTTTCATGCAGCCAAACACATTCCCAATTGCTACACTGATAAACAAAATCTAGAATTAGAACTTCTGAGGTTTGTCTAGGCCCTAGACTCTGGGGTGACAAGGGATCTTAATCAAGATATATTTGAGAAACCAGCCCATTCAGGCCAAAAGGTCAGGGTCTCCTCTGATGAGTGTCCCTCCATCTTCCCCCACCACAAACAGTGAGCACAGATTAGTGGAAAGCTATTGGGTTATGCTGGGAAGGGAAAAGACTTGACCAGACAAGACTTTTGAACTTATAGAATCTTTGTGAAAGCCTCTCTCCCTAAGTAAGCCTTGGGCCCGGGGGTTCCATGAGCCCCATGTTGTGGGATATTGGAGTTTTTCCCAAGGCTGTGCGATGAATACAGGTGTGTGAGGCTCCCCAACTTCCGGTACCACTAGGCCCCCACCACTCCAGGTGCTAGCAGCTTAATGGCTTAATAAGTGCATCAGGGAAACTTCCTCTGTGGCTTTTCACCTGAGGATCAATTTTGCAGTAATTCATTGAAAAGGCTGCCTGTGACGGGAGAGTCACCGAGTAGAACCTGACCCCATTGTTCTCTACCCGGTGACCTAAGAACTCATTTAAGCTCTCTGAACATGCGGGTCTGCCTCATTTCCCCTAGCCAGAGATGCCGCCCAGGCACCAATCATTATCAGGGATGCTCTTGTTCTTGTTTCTTATAAGGGGGTGGGGGTGGGGGTGGGGGGATAGACATACAGACACCTGGGGTTCCATACGCACGCTCATGGCAGGGTTTTAGAAGTTTTAGATGAAAAGTCTTCGCGAACCATGCCTGCTGCCTATCTGAGTAAACTTTCCAGCCCAGCGCTGGGCTCAACATGTGGCCCCAAATGCCCCAACTTCATAAATAGAACCAATCGCTGTCATTCTCTCCAACCAGTGGTCTTTGTCTTCATTTATGGTGCAGTAGCTACACTGGAGGACCAGCTCCTGGGAGCCAGGACAGAATCGTGACATTAGTTTTTCATGTCCTGCCCTCCCTCCTGTCTGCCCTGCCAGTGTCTCCCTTCCCATGTCCCCTCCCCCACCTGTCCCACCTGCCAGTTAAACCAGCAGACAGGGGAGAAATGATGGCCGCGACAGGCCCCCAGGCCGCTCCATTTGAAGGGGGCTATTTCTCAAGAGGCAGAATGTGTCCTGAGGGTCAGGAAGGCCTGTCCGACAGTGCAAGCCTCAGTGGTCTGAGAGACACAGGGGAGGCGGGAAGGAAGGAAGACGTGCTGAGAGCTGACAATGCCATTGGCCTCAAGAGTCCTCGAGCATTCGAAAAAACCCTTATTCAAGTCTCTGTGAAGGGGATGAGGAAGGACAGCCAGCAGCCTCCTTCCTGAAGTGGCTCCAAGCGTGTGCACATTTAGAGATGGAAGGTGAGGCGTTTGATGAGTTTGCTTTTAAGGGATGGACTAGAAATGAAGCCCTTTGCATGGTCTTCCATCTCCACTCCCCTGCCCCTATGAAGCCTCTCATTCGATCTGCACAGTTTCCTTGGGAGCAGAGTGAAAGAAGCTGGTACTTCAAGGAGATTATTGCCCAGGAGCTGGACAGAGCTTGGCACCAACCTCACTGCAGGTGTGCACTTTGCCGGATGCCACTGACCGTTAGGATTTTGTGGGGAAGCTAGAGACGGGGAGTGGGGAATATGCCCACGCGAGTGCAATTTATTTGTGAATGATTTTACATCCTAGCCATTTTTAAAGCCTGACTGGTGATTTAATTAAAGTTATGAAATAACGTTTGGGGAGGATGACTAAAAGGTTAAAGAGACCCAAGTTTTCAACTATAATAAATCTAGAAAATCGATGATTAATGTTTCAAAATGAAAAATCAAAAAGAGGGATAGCCACCATATTATTTAGAAACATGGAGGTAGGAAGGACACTGGTATAAGCGATAGAGAGGCTTTTCAATCTCCAGGCTTTTCAATCTGCCTGTCCGCTTACAGGTAGGGGAGACACTGTATTCACACGGCCTGTATGATCCTTCTTAGTGGTGCGGCAAAGACTCGCCCACCGTGAACTCTCCACTCTGTCCAGAAACATCCATGTTTCCTGTCCACGATTTTCCTTATTCCTGGAAACTGCCTCCTCCATTTCTCCATCTGGTGAACCCTATTCCAACCCTTTGCCCAAGCAAAGTTAATCACTTCTTCCTCTGGTTCCCATAAGTGGTGTTCACTCCTCAGATAGCAATAGGTGACTCTACTCAAGTATCCCCTCGTCCTGGACACATGATTGCTTCTGAGAAGGGCTGGAGAAACAAACCCAGACAACCAGAGCCAAAGAGAGGCAGTCCCAACACACTTGTTGAAAATGTTGGGAAATAACCTCTTTCCACTGAAGTCGCTAAAAGGAGAGAATATGGGCTTAAAATTGCTGACCGTTGTCTTATTCCCAGGAAACACTTGGCTGAGTGAGGCCAACACAGAAAAAGCCAAGAGACAGACATATTTTTATTGTGATAAAATACTCATAAAATTTACCATTTTAAACATTTAAAATATGCAATTTAGTAGCATTTAGTACACTCACAATACTGTGCCACCATCGCAAGTTCCAAAATGTTTTTACTATCCCAAAAGGAAAGCTACTACCCATTCTCCATTCACTAGCTCTCCCACAAGCCCCTGGTAACTATAAACTTACATTTTTGTCTCTATAAATTGGCCTAGTTAAGACATTTCATACAATACTTGTCCTTTTATGTCTGGCTTATTTCACTTACCTTAATGTTTTCAAGGATCATTCATGTTGTAACATGTATCAGAACTTTCTCTTATGGCTAAACAACATTCTATTGTATGTATACAACACATCTTGTTTGTCCATTCATTATTAATGGATGAGTCATTCCCACATTGTGTATAAACATTAGTGTTTCTATCACTCTATCCCTCTCCCTTCCTCTCTCTAAAATCAATATATATACTAGGAACCCGGTGCACAAAAATTTGTGCACTTGGGGTGGAGGGAGTCCCTCAGCCTGGCCTGTGCCCTCTCACAGTCTGGGACCTCTCAGTGGATGTCCTATGATGGCCCCAGTCTGCCAGGCGCCTTTTGTGTGTGTGTGTGTGTGTGTGGCCACTGGGGACCTGCCCCCAGCTGCATCTGAGGCTCGGAGCAGTCCTCCTGCGTGTGTCTACCTGCTGGGGACCTGCCCCAGGCACACTGTCAAAACTTGGCACCCCCTCTATGTTGATCTCTCAGACTCTTGCCCTCCCCTGCATGTTGTTCTCTTTTTTGAGCTGTGGCCAGGGCTGGGTGCTGCCTGCCTCCCAAGCTTGCCTACTGCCCATCTTCCTCCAGCCACCAGAAAGCAGGGAAAACCCCGCCTCATGGTCAGGCCAGCCTTTTCCT
>PVJC01042402.1:0-14956 GCA_004026665.1 Murina feae
AGCCATCTTTGACCACATGGGGGAAGCCATCTTGTGATGGTCAATTTGCATATTACTCTTTTATTAGATAGGAGATATATACACACACACACACACACACACATCAATGATGAGTTAGAATTGTTCATCAGCTGCTTCCTGCACACCTTCCATTGGGGATCAAGCCCACAGCCCTGGCATATGCCCTGACTGGAAATTGAACAGTTACCTCCTGATTCATAGGTTGATGCACAACCACTGAGCCACATCAACTGGGCTATTTGTATCTTATTGTCATGAACATACCTGAGTTACGTTTACTTTTTCTTCTCATTTGATTGTGTTTTGCTGAGTAGTGCTTTTTCTTTTTCTTGCTCTCTTGGGCAGTTAACTTCTGAAACACCAAGCACTAGACTGGGAGACAGGATAGTTCAAGTTCCAGTCCTGGTTCAGCCCCAATGAAGTTTTGGGTGACGTTGGGCAAGTTCTTTGACTTCACTGAGTCCTATTTTCCCCATCCACACAGTCAGTGAGGTAATTGAAGCACCTGGGCAAGATAGTTCCCCTCTCAATTGGATAGGTAGCCCTATCCATTTCAGCTCACCCTCCCACTCCATTGCCACAGTCCTGAGGGAAGTCCACAGCTTGTATTCTCACTGTGCAAGAAGTCTCATCCTCCTGCTCTACCTCTCTAAATCTTGCGGCCCAGGAATAGGCTTATGATCCAAGAGCAAATACAGCTTATGCTGGATCTGTGGTCAGGCTTAAAGAACTTAAACTGAATCTTTCTCTCTCTCTCTCTCTCTCTCTCTCTCTCTCTCTCTCTCTCTCTCTCTCTCTCTCTCTCTCTCAATTGGAGATTTGAACAAAGGAACCCAAGAAGATTTTTTCAGTTAACAGTAAGGATAGACGAAATTCTAGACCCCATCAGGCCTGACTGAACCTTTCTATTCTTGGATGTTCTTTAATACTTGATGCTCTATCCGTAAATAATCTTGCTCCACCTGGACACAGAATGTCGAATAGGCTACAGGAGTGGGAAGATGGAGCTTCCCCCAAGAACTTCTGTTTAGTGGGAGAAACAGACAAGGAGCCCATCTTTAGCTTATCCCCACTTTAGGGCCATCTTTAGAGGAAGAGGGAATTTGTGTCACATCTGTTCCTGAATTGCCCACACTGCAGCTGTCTTCTATACAGTATGCTCAGAGAATCCCGAGTTCAAACCCCAGACCTGCCACTTACTAGCTGTGTGACAGTGAACAAATTACTTAACCTCTCTAGATCTCAGCATTTAGGTCTGAAAGATGGGGATGCAGTAATCATATCTATCTCCAAGTATTGTGAGAATTACATAAGCACTGGACTCTGTTCCACTCTTTAACTCCTGGTTTATAAATGTGAATACAAACCTGAGGGAAAAGATCATTCTTCCTCACCTCTCTACTGCTTCAGTGCATGTTTCATAACTGTTATCAATTAAATGATTTGAAATGGAAACAGAGGAGCAGTGGGAAAGGGAGCCTGCCCAAACTATCACATCGTACCTGCGGCAGGAGCAGACACAGAATTTTCTTTCCTTGGCTCTGGGCCTAGTTTCTTGTTCTTCAATTTTCAGTGTGTGTGTGTGCCCACATGTGTGTGCACTGTGCATTAGTATGTAAGTATGCATGTTTATGTGTTGATTTCAGCTTCTATAATATAACCACAAGCTCCTCATTCCACTTTTCTCAAGTCAGATGGGGAACTTCCCAGGGAGGAAGACGGGCTCCAGGATGATAAATTCCTCACCTTGACAGCTTTTGGTCTTTTCTGCCTAGAGAAGAAAAAAATGCAAAGAAATAAGAAATAAAATTCCCATTAACCCGGAAATTACCTCGGTGTTGTTTGAAAGGAGGAGAAAGTAGAGTGGTGCTGGCACATCTATTTGGAGATGATGTAACAGGTGAGGGGCGTTGCTCCACTTGTTTTAGGTCTCAGTCTGTTAGGTCCTGTGCAGGGTGACAGGTCCATTCTAATTCATACAGTTGTTCGGCAAAACTTTTGTGGGTTTTTTAATTGACTGTAATGTTTAGCAATTGGAATATAAATTTATTTAGGCCACTTATTTGGTTGCCTCAATGGTGCATTTCAAAGTACTTGATAGTGTCTGATCTGCTTAAGTTTTACAATCAGCTCCCGCAGCTTGCTGGAGCAAACAGTAGCCCCCTGTTGCTCCCCTACTGTGAGCCTACTATGTCATCAATCCTCTCTTTTATGTCTTCCTTTTCTGGGATCCCCACCAACTCTTGGTGGCTGAGGTAACAGATGCTAGTTTGAAGTAATCCCAAGTGGGACTTTGCCTGCCTCATCTTAGGTCCTATGGGGATAAGTTATACCAAATTCTCAAGCTCCTTTCTTCCATTATCACCAACCTCTCGATATAGAATGTCATCACCCAGGCCTCACTTTCACAGCAGCTGCTCCTCTCCTTGTGTTCTGGCTCCTGCAGACGCCTCTGCAGAAACCATTTTCTCAAAGGCTCACAGTGGCCTCTGGCTGTCAAATGCAAGGGTATTTCCTGGGTGTCAGCAGTATTTGAACACACTTCTTTCGCGATACATTTCTCCCTGATCAACCTGACATAATTGTGATGTCTCCTGCTTTCATTCATCCTCTAGCCAGTGGTTCTCAACCTTCTGGCCCTTTAAATACAGTTCCTCATGTTGTGGCCCAACCATAAAATTATTTTTGTTGCTACTTCATAACTGTAATGTTGCTACTGTTCTGAATCGTAATGTAAATATCTGATATGCAGAATGGTCTTAGGCGACCCCTGTGAAAGGGTCGTTCAACCACCAAAGGGGTCTCGACCCACAGGTTGAGAACCACTGCTCTAGATCCTGGTCCTCCCATGCATATCGGGGACCAGCCGGTCCTCCCATCCTACATGCTGGCATGCGCCGATCGCATCTCTGAAGCCTCCCTGTATATTGTCCCAGATCACTTCCTCCTCTGACTGCCCCAGAGTGCACTTTTATGCTATTGAATGCATTTTACTTTACACTAATGGATATCAATACTAGTTGTCTCCTCTTTCCCCACAATGGGAAATCCTGGAGGGCAGGGACTGTCACTGATACAGCCTTGAAATTCCCATGGTGCCTGGCACACAGTAGATACATGTTCATTTAGCCAATTGCATTTTTAACATGAGAGGAGAGAGGATTTTGGGGAGCTGAAGGGAGAAGGAGAGGTAAGAGTGGTGGGAGACAAAGCTGAGAGGTGGGAAAGGGCCCGATGAAGGGAAGTTTATAATTTTTTGAGGATTCTGGATTTCGCCCAAAGAACTATAATCAATACAGGATTTCAAATGTGAGAAATGACATGATGAAATTGACATTTGAAACTTTTTTTTTTTTTTTTGGTCTGCCTGGAGTGTGAAGATGAGAATGGAGAAGGCTGACAAAAGATGGTGGTAGCTTAGATTGGCAAGATCAGTGGAGAGTAAGGGGAAGAGATTGGGGAAAAGTCTAGCAGGTAGAATGGATAGGAATTGCAATGGATTGGATGTGAGGGATAAGGAGGAGGAAAGTGTGAGAGTGCTGGCTAACTTCTGACTTCAATGCCTGCTGCATGGAGCACAGATGTCAGAGTGAGACTTGAAGAAGTAGGTTCAGTTGTGTGGGTGGCAGCTGGCAGGGGGAGGAGTAATTCAGTCTGGGGCACGTTGAGTTCGAGGTGCCTAGGAGACATTCAGGTGGAAATGTGTGTGGGTCTAAACCTCTGAGACAGTGCGGACATGGAGATGGCATGGGTCACAGAGAGTGGACAGGCACTGAAGGAGGGAGTGGAATCAGAAGAGGGCCTGAGCCAGAGCCTGGGAGGTTCCGGCATCTACAGGCTGGGCCGAGAAAGCACAGCCAGCCACCAGCACTGAGGCATAGTTTCGGTGTTCCTGAGCCTGAGGGACAGCAGTGTTTCCTGGGTCACACCTGCGGAGCAGCCAAGTAGGAAGAGAACGGGGTGGGGGTGGGGTGGGGAAGTGGAGGAGTGGGGATGGGGGTGGGGGCGAGTTGCGGGGGTCGTGTGGCCGTGCCGGCAGCATTGGCAGAGCACACGGGGTGCAATCTGCCTGGAATGGGCTGAGAAATAAATGGACAAGGAGGAAACACAGGCTTTGGGTTGTAGAAAGCTCCATGGAGAAGTTTTGTGCCCAGAGGGGAGAGGTAGGGGAATTCCAGGGATATACGGGGTGTGGGGGAGGTTTGGGTATTGTGTACTAATATTTGTTTTAATATAGAAGAGAGTGGAATGTGTTAGGGTGGGAATGGAGGGGCCAGAGAAGGGGGGAAAATGAAGGTTTACAATCGTCTGAGGAGGAAAGGCTCTCCCTGAGGAGGGAGGGGCTGCTGGATGCAGGCAGGGCCTGTGGCCCTGGTAAGGAGGCTCTGCTTTCTCTCTGGCATTAGCCTGCAGCTAAGACTCTATTAACATAACTGTTATCACAGCCTAGCAGCTACCAGTAGTGACTGCTAACTACGCTAAGTATTAATCCTCAGTAACTCATTCAATCCCCCAACAAACCTATTGAATGGGTTCTATTTTGGAGATGAGGAAAGGAGGGGTTCATAGAGGTTAAGTACTTGACTGAGGTTACAATTGGTAAATTATAGAGCCAGGACTTAAACCCTAAACTGATTCCCACCCCTCTGCTATGGCTATTACTTTGGCTATTGTAAGGCTGTTATATGATACTAGGGGCCCGGTGCACAAAAATTTGTGCATGGGAGGGGGGGTGTCCCTCAGCCTGGCCTGTGCCCTCTCGCAGTCTGGGACCCCTCTGGGGATATCCACCTGCTGGTGTGCCTAGCCAGCGTAGGTGAGGGGCCAATGTCTGTTTGCAGGCTGGCCAAGCTCCCCAGTGGGAACCCTCACCCCAGGGGGTGTGGCAAGCCTGGGTAGTTTTCAGGCTGGCCACAGCTCCCACTGACCCTCCAGGCCATCCGCCTGGGAAGTGATTGGGTGGCTGTGGCACATGCAGGGAGGTTTCAGGCCTCCCTGCGTGTGCCCCTGGCCACCCCATGGCCTCCCAGGAGGGAGCCTTGGGGGCTGGTCGGCTGGTCCCGCCCCCGAGGCTTCCGCTTGGGAAGGCATCGGCCAGTTCAGGGCACCGGATGCCTTCCCAGGTCGGAGGCTCCCAAGATGGCAGAGGCCGCAGCCCCAGAGAAGCCGCACATCGGGCTGCGGCCTCCGCCATCTTGGCTAGGCTAATTTGCATACAGTCACTCTGATTGGCTGGTGGGCGTGGCTTAGGTGTCCCAAAGAAACAGTTAATTTTAATATTACACTTTTATTAGTTAGGATTGACATTAGGAACTTACTTTTTTTTTAACTGCACAATATGGGGTGAGCAAAAGTAGGTTTGCAGTTGTGAGTATGTGAGACAGAGTTTATTCTTGTATTTATTAATGTATTATTTTCCATATGAACAACTGTAAGCCTCCTTTTGCCCCTCTGTATACTTCATGCTGGGGGGAAAGTCTGTAGTTTGCTGAAGAAGGCTTGAGCTGTCAGTTCCAGGGTTAAACTGCATGCACTTTATAATTCTAAGAATTATGGAAATGAATGGAGCTGGTCAGCTGCTTCCCACACATTATGTTCTGAGGTGCAGCAACCAGGCACCATATTCCAGCATGAACATCTCTCATCTGCTTCCTGCCTGAGGAGGAGGACAGCCAGTATTCATCAGCACTGGAACAGTTAATGAAGCATGCAGCATTGGGCTTCTTTCTCACCAAGGGCTACTGGGACTTTTGCTGTGATTTTTCCAATGCACACTCTGCCCTCTGGTGGCCATGTTTTCCCACGACCCGAGGGGTATCCAGCCAAACCCCTGCAAGCAAGTGGTCGGGGAGCTGCCTTGCACTTCACAGTTTCTCTGCCCAAAGCATTACCTTGTGTGAATTTCTGTGTTCTTTTCGTCCAGTCGTTCTCTCTCCATGCCTGGTAGCAGTGTGCTGACCAGCTGAGAAATGCAGCAGACCCAAACTCTAGTGCCATCTCACAGCTGTAGAGTCTGGAATGAAGTTGTTATCACAGAGGATCCGAGCCAGTGGGTCTGACATGGCCTTAGGAGGCAGGAAGACCTGGGCTTTAGACCCAGCATAGGAACCCGCCATTAAACTGTTAGTTTCTTCCCAGGTGAGAGGGGGAGGCCATTACCTGCCTCAGGGTTAAATGGGCAAATGCATGCATACGATCGGGCACATCGTGGTTGTCTCATCGTAACTTGGCCTAACTTCCTGACTTCTGGGAAGAAGCTGCAAGAAAAAGCTAACTCTGTCTCTATGTCTGTTTAGAGCACTGCACTACTGCAATGGTGTGTTTTTGTTTTGGTCCAGATCCCTACTGGACAATAAGCTTTGGTGAAGATAAAGATCTTGTTTGTATCCCCACTGCCCGACATAGAAGTCATTTAATAAGTCTTTGTTGAATGCATAAAAGTGGAATGTGTGGGTCCTGATGCCAAGCATCTCTGCTTATTTCCGAGGCGCACGGAGGGCGAGAACTCCTGCTCTACATGTCTGCTTGTGAGGGTTCAAGCCTGTGGGTGGAATTTAATACGAGCCTGATCTTCTGTCTCAGACCTGGAATTTGCTTCAGACCTGGAAACTTTTGACCTTAACTGGATAACAGAGCTCATGACCTGCCAGACACTTTGTGAAAAGGGCTAGTATGTGTGTTTATGGAACGGGGTCTGACTTAATGCGTGAGGCTTTTCTGAAGGGCTTGGACTTGGTTTATGGTTCAGGGGATTATTACAGAAAAGACACTTAGCACCTCACTTGCTGACTGTACGCTTGAAATCTTTCCAAATCAAAAATGGTTTTTCAAAATATTTTAAAGGTTATATTTATTTTATTAGAAATGGCCCCTCTTGTCTCCTTATACTTTCCTTGACCCCATGTATTTCAGGTTTTCAAATAAAAACTTTCCTTATTCCAGTTCCAAGAAGGCTGCTCTGATAATGTTCCTGTTTCTTTTGACCTTCTTGGCTATCAGTTGCACTGTTGCAGAAGAGCAAAGAAATGCCAAGCACACCTCATGGAGGAATCGGAAGGAATCCTTTATTAGCACTAGGCCTAGTGGACACCAGGAAAGAATTTCCAAATCAGTGTGTCACACACAGGGACTTTGCCTTTTTAACCTTCTGCCCCACCCCCACATTCGAGGCCCTGGAGGAAGGCCACCCCCCAGGATGGTTCTGAGCTGGCTGGTGCCAGCCCAACAGCCCCCTGCCCTCCCTCAGGGCAGGGCTTTGTTTGGTTTTATGGCCTGACATTCCTTGCAAGACCAGCTTCCTCCTCAGCACAAATGCAGTAATAAACAGTCCCTGCTGCTACTCTGGGCTTCAGTTGCCAGCGTGCTTCTACAGAACTTCATCCGCAAAGAAAACCACTTAAAAGACCCTGATCTGGGGGCGGAGGCCTCAGGTATAGCAGGTCTCCATGGCTCCTGCCTCAGGTATCTATTTTAGAAACTCTTGGAAAAAAAGTTCTCTCTCATAAATGAAAACCAAAGAAGCTGGTCTGATCACAACATTTAAGTGAGGCAGGAGGTCAAGTCCGACAGCATTTTGTGGGACGCTTGCTCCTTAGTCTAGGGATTTGTAATAACAGGAGGAACAGTACCTGTTGAGCATCTATTTCATGCCAGACATCATGCGAATCCTGTCACAGACAGTGTATCTGATGCGATCCTCACAGCAGCCGCGCGGCTTCCATTTTACAAAGGAGAAACGGAGGCTTTTAGCAGATCAGTGATTTGATAAAGTACATCACAGAACGAAGGTTCAAACCCAGGCCCACCTGGTGCACAGTCTTAAAAACTGGGTGATGCCCAAGGACAAATGCTTCTTTTCAGTTATTGTCCCAGGAGATGTTAATGCTGGGACAGCACGGAACCAGTGGGTACCGCAGCTCCAACAAGGCGTTCTTTGCAGAGCAATCAACGCCTCCTTTTATTTGCAATTATTAGGTCTAGGTTTCTCCCTGCCCAAGTCAGATTCAACCTTGGTCTAAGATTTAGCTTTATATTACAGAAATTCAGTTGACTTGCCTGTTTTTTTGGTGGTTTTGATGTGTTTCTCTCTTCCCCCTTCTTTTCTTTTTTTCCCGTTTTCTTTCCCTTTAGAGTATTCTCTTTCAACCTTCCTGGGTTGATTTAGCACCATTTACTCCTAAGTGCAAAGGGCTTCTCATTTCAGAAAATCAATACAGGATGGACTAAGGGGAGTGTTGGAGGCAGGCCCGGGAGGGGATAGTAAAGAGCCTGGGTGATGGGTTGAAGTGATGGCTGAACCCCATCCATCAAGACAGGAGGAATGTAGGAAAAGATCCGGAAGTACCAGGGAGAAGGGGCAGTGGAAGGCAGGTGCACGGAAAACTGCCAGGAATTAGTACAGAAACAAAACAGCTTTTTGTGAAAACACTATGACTCCTGTTAACCCCAAACCTCTTTCCTGTTGAAAAGATAATGTCAAGAGGGTAAGTCCTTCAGTCCTGGAGTGTGGGGTGAGGTCAAGCAGCTTGCTGATCTGGCTGCAGGAGGTTTGGTAAAGCCCCAGTGGGGAGCAGATAAGCAATGGGTTTTACTTTGAAATAAGAGGAGGGAACAATTTGATGGTTGCCTCTATGTTTGCAATACTTTATTGGCTAAGCCTCCTCTGTGGTCTCCCCTGGGGCAAAAACTTCTTCTGCTTGGAGAGATTTCAGCAGAAAAATTTCCCTGTGTGAGGTGACCTTCTCTACGGTAATTTCATGTCATCTGTGCGGATTTTGAGTTGATTGTGAGAGTTCTATATTGCATCTTTTTACTCTTTCTCCTAGGAGAAAGCAGTAGAAGGAATAAGAAGTTGCTAAAGTAGGAGGGTGAAAACCTCCTGTCACCTCCTTTTCCCACACTGCGGAAGAGTAATGATAAAATCTGAGCACAATGCCGATGAGGGAGAGAGACTTGTTTCTGGAAGATTACTCTCCAGAAAGAGCAGAGAATCCTATACAACGAAACCAACGGAAGTAAGCCCAACCATATAAAAGGATCCGAAGAGAGATTCTGTGGTAGGCAGAATTCTAAAATGATGCTCAAAGACCATGCCTGTGTATGGTCAAACCCCCTCCCCTTGAGTGTGGGTAGAACTGATCACTTGCTTTTAAGCAGTGGGATTTGGCAAAGATAATGGTCTCTTATTCCCATGATTATGTTGCCTTATATGGCAAAGTTGAAGAAATTTGACAGGTGTAATTAAAGTCCCTGTTCAGTTGACTTCAATGCCCTGACCGGTTTGGCTCAGTGGATGGAGCATCGGCCTGCGGACTGAAGGGTCCTGGGTTCGATTCTGGTCAGGAGAATGTGCCTTAGTTGCGGGCACATCCCCAGTGGGAGGTGTGCAGGGGGCAGATGATCGATACTTCTCTCTCATTGATGTTTCTGATTCTCTATCCCTCTCCCTCCCTCTCTGTAAAAAATCAGTAAAATATATATTAAAAAAAGGGAGCTGTCCTTAGTGGCCTGATCAATCAGGTGAGCTCTTAAATGAGGGGCAAGCATGTCAAACTCAGAGATTAGAGATGGAAGTAGTCAGAGTTTCTCCTGCTGGCCCTAAAAAGGCAACTGCCATGTATGGAGAGGGTCACATGGCAGAAATCTGTAGTGGCCTGTAGGAGCCGAAGTCCTCAATCTAGTGACCCTGGACAGAGAACCCAGCTAACCCATACTGGGCCTCCTGATACATGGAAATTATGTGACGATAAATCTGTGTTATTTTAAGTTGCTAGGTACATGCTAATCTGTTAGGCAGCATTAGAAAACAATACAGCTCCTGTGTTTTTCAAATGAAATCTCAACAAGTCTTCAAGATGACATCTACTTCAAGACTGAATTGTCGCTAACCTAAATGAGAGCCACAATTATTTTCTTCTTCAATCACTACCTGCCATGACTCTCCGGCAACCCCCTCTTAGGAAGCTGTGTCGTTGAAGGCTTCCTGTGAGCGTGCTTCTGGTGTTGCAGGAAGATAAATACAAGAAAGAGATGCTTTTCTGCTGCTCTCATTTTGTGAGATGATGGTATGTAAATTCCCATGCACATTGGGCAAAACCCTCTTGAGGGTTTTTTGAGCTGGCTCGGTAGTGGTTTGGTGAGGGAGAATATAGGGGAATGTAAATCACCCAGCAATATGCAAATGACTTCTCAGATCTGCAGTGCTTTCTTCCTACCCTCTTGGACATTGACTGGGTGTTAAAAAGCCTCTCATATTTTGCTGCTTTTTAGCCCATTTTTGTTAGCTCCTCAAGTGCTTGTAAAATATGATTTTGTAGTTTAAACAATAGAATATGGACTCCTAAAGAGTGTTGGGAATGCAAGACCCATCACTGAGCTGGCTGCATATTTCATTGCACTGAGGGGCCTGTACTTTAGGTGTCTACAGCATCGGCCTCTCCAGTAAACATGGCGACCTCACGTTACTCATCTTGGCATTGTTAGGCCCAGGACTATGCACTGCAATGTTGAATGAAACCTCATCATTTACAGAGAAAGAATATAAAGGGATTCCTGCTGCCTGCCCCCCTCCCCAAGGGGGTTCAAATTCTTGCCTAACGTCATATAGCTTGTTAGGGGCAGAGCTGGTTCTGGAACACCAGCCTTCTGAATCCCTGTGCCTTTTCTTTCACCTCCCAGTCACTGCACAGGCCTAATGTGCCAAGGAGGTGGAAGCAGAAAGAGGACCAGCAGGTCAGCACCATTCCAACTCCTGTCTGGTCCCGTCCACTCTGCCTCCACCAGGCAGCTCTTAGTTCCGCTTCTGTGTGGTGCAGTCTTCCCGATGGCCTCCTGCCCAATTCCCTCCAGTGCCGTTCTCAGCGTCACACTTCATGAATTTTATTCACAATCGATAAATACACCTATCATCATCAGGGCTCTGTATTCTCATCATATATGGTCATCTGTCATAAACCACTGCACGCAGGAGTCCGGTTCATTCAGCATCTCCCACTCATCTTTATTTCCAAGTCAGTGACGGAGAGGGACAAACTAAAGGTGTAAGCCCAAGAATTCAGTATTTGCTCCATAACAGAATGTCTGAAGATAAATATCACGTTTAGACATTATTGTATTTGAGATTAGTGCCAGGGAGGAAAAAAGCCATTACCTTGTCAAGGCTCTCTATACTTATTAGAAGCAAAAGTATTTGGTTTTTCCATTCAAATATGCTGGATCTGATAGAAAAGTGACTTTTCATTAAGGTATGTTTTAAAAATGCTGGTGACTTCTGGCCACCTCTGCCTTTTTTTTTTTTTTTTTTTTTTGGCGGGATCTGGCATTTGATCTGAGTGCAGCTTTGGGTTAGCAGGTAAGTTAGAATCACAAAGTATATTCTGAGGAAGGAATTAAATGATACTGCATGTCTAATTAGGAGACCCAGTTCCTAGTTACTGCCACAGTGTTTAAGAATAGTAAATATATTTTTTTAGATTCTTGAGTTGGAGAGGCAAAGAGTCCATAACTGGGATGGTTTATAGTCAAGGAATTTTAATATAAGAGTTAGCAACTGGGATTCTAAATCATAGTCCATAGTTCTTAACCCCTGACAATGGTAGTGAACTCTGCATTGCTTCCCAACCCTTTACACATAAAAGTGCTAATACATAATGACAATATTTACAGTACTCTGGGCTGGTGACCATCCACAGGGCACTGGCTGGGAAGCTGTGCTCGGAGAAGGAAGGACTGTGGAGACCTCCAGTTTATTTAGGTCTCACATGTTCTGAGCTTTTCCTGGGTCCCATTAATCAATACAGAAGATAGGTCTTTTGAATGGCAGGCTCTGCCTCCCAGAGAAACTTCACAGAACCACTGTGATGTGCACAGGCCTTAAGAGGGTACTCTGTTGGCAAAATCTAAATCAAAACAGGTGCAACTGGTACCCCTTCTAACCACTTAGATTCGTGGGTTTCATCATCTGAGTAGATTGATGCTTACGTAGAGGCAGCCAAACACGTCAGGAATCTCAGGGTTGTACAAACAAGTCATCACTGTAGCAGAAAATCGAGGCTGAGAGAGCAATTAAATATGTGAACACTTTGACATATTCTGTAATTAACATTTATTGAGAACTTATTATGGCCAGGACCTTGGGAAATGCTTTACATTCTCTCGCGTGATGTTCACAACAACTTGGCGAGCTAATGCCTTTGCTTTCCCTGCTTTACAGAGGAGGAAGTCAAGTCAATAAGCTAAAAAGTGGGACAGTTGAGTGTAAAACCCAGGTCAGACTCCAAAGCAGGTGCTCAGAATGTCTCCACCGGGCAGCGCCCAGCACACTGAGTGAGGGGTGTTGAAACTCTTACTCGGTGTTCTGGGGGGGGTGGGGAGTCTTATTTCCAATGCATCAACACGACTTCCTTTGTTTGATAATAAACCTGAAGACTAGTTCTCTCCTTGTATCTGTTTCTTACTTTTCCTGCCTTTCTCTGCCCTGAGCAAATTACTTCACCTCTGTACCTTAACACTTTATAAAAATAGGGGCAGTGATGCTGCGTTTTTAAGAAGGCAAGAGCCTTTTACCCTGTGAGATACGCAATGATTCTAGAACAGTTGGTTTAACATTTCAATATTGAATTGTGAGGCCAAAATATAATAACAGTTTTCTTAGCTATAATTTATAACAAAGAGGCATTGCATTTATTGAATGTGCTTATTCCAATAAACATCTCTCGTCATTAAAGAGCATAATGTGTGACCAGAGACTGCCAGGGCCACTGAGATTACCCCAGGAGGAAGGTTGTCTTGGGAGAAAATACCTTAGTGATGGGAGGACTCACTGTGGCACCTGGCCTTATGGGAAAGGGCACCCAGAAGGCCAGTGAGGGGCAGCATGCCTTGTCCTTCTTTTCCTCAGCAAGGGATAAGGGGACAAGTAAAACTCATGAAAACATTGGAGTCTGAATAAATATTTTCCAGCACAAAAGATACTATTTTCTGAAAGATCTCTCTAAGGTTTCAGAATGACTAAGGCAAACATTTGGTTGTGTGGAGTCGTCATTTTTTTAAAGTAGGATTCCATTACAGACATTATCTGTCTTTGGAAGAAGAGGACATAAGCACTCATCCTCCTCGTGATCTTTTTCCTATATCTCTCCATTTTTGTGTTATACTGTGTTATTTTTTATCATATAGGCTTACAACATTTATACTATCTTTAGCACCAATGATTTCTATAATGGTGGTAAATCAATATTGAAATGAAGTCAACATTCACCATTTTACCTTATCTTTATTTTATTTATTTATTTTTAAATAGAATTTATTGGAGTGACATTGGTTAACAAAATCACACAGGTCTCAATTCTATAATACATCATCTGTATATTGTATTCTGTTTTCACCACCCTGTCAAGTCTCCTTTCAGGACTATTTATTCCCCCTTTACCTTCTTCTACCTCCCCCCACCTCGCTTTCCCTCTGGTAATTACCATACTGTGTCTATGAGTTGTTGTTGTTGTTGGCCTAATCCCTTCACTTTTTTTACCCAGGCCCTGAACCCTTCTCCCCTCTGACAGTGGTCAGTTTGTACTCTGTATCCATGAGTACATTTCTATTTTGTTTGTTAGTTTATTTCGATCATTAGATTCTATATGTAAGTAAAATCATATATTTGTCTTCCTCTGACTGGCTTATTTCACTTAGGATAATGTTCTCCAGTTCCATCCATGCAGTTGCAAAAGGTAAGATTTTCTTTTTTATGGATGAGTAGTATTCCTTGGTGTAAATGTACCATAGGTTTTTTTCCTACTCATCTACTGATGGGCACTTGGGCTTCTTCCAAACCTTGGCTATTGTAAATAATGCTTCAATGAATATAGGCATGCACCTATTTTTTCAAATTAGTGTTTTGAATTTGTTGGCATATATTCTCAGAAGTGAAATTTCTGGGTCATAAGGCAATTCTATTTTTAATTTTTTGAGGTAACTCCATACTATTTTCCACAGTGGTTGCACCAGTGTGCAGTCCTACCACAGTGGATGAGGGTTCCCTTTTCTTCACATCCTCAACAACAGTTGTTTGTTTGTTCATTGATAATAGCCATTTTGACAGGTGTGTATATCTCATTTTGGTTTTAATTTGAATTTCTAATGGTTAGTGACACCTACCATCTTTTCATATATCTATTAGCCTTTTGTATGTCCTCTTTGGAGAAGCGTCTATTCAGGATTTTTGGCCTTTTTAATTGGATCATTTTCTATGTTGTTTTATGAATTCTTTATAAGTTTTGTATATTAACTCCTTATCAGATGGATTATTGGTGAATATCTTCCCCCATTCAGTGGGTTGTCTTTTCACTTTGTTGATGGTTTCCTTTGCTTTGAAAAAACTTTTTAGTTTGATATAGTTCTATTTGTTTATTTTTTTCTTTTGTTTCCCATGCCTAAGGAGATAGGTCAGAAAAAAAATTGCTATGAGAAATGTCTGAGATTTTACTACCTATATTTTCTTCTAGGATTTTTATGGTTTTAAGCCTAACATTTAGGTTTTTAATCCATATTGAGTCCATTCTTGTGTATGGTGAGATATTCTTCTCAATTTTTTACCCACCACACATGATGTGGGACCAGTCTGTTTCATGTCTCTGCTCCTCCCACATCTCAGTGTCTTTTCTTTTTAAATATCATTATTTATAGGACTTCTCTTCAGCTAGATTTCAGGTGGTTCTGAGTGATGGTTGTTCTGTAGTTTAGTTGCATTTTTGATGTGGTTGTGGGAGGATGCAAGTACCACATTTACCTACACTGCAGTATTGACTGGAAGCCCCTAAGCCATTTATATTTCAAGTGATTATAGATGGGTAGGTATTTATCACCATTTTATTCTTTTATCTATGTTCCTCTGTTTTCTCCTCCTCCTCCTCCTCCTCCTCCTCCTCCTCCTTTTCCTCCC
>PVJC01042403.1:0-14949 GCA_004026665.1 Murina feae
AATGTTGAACACTGTTAATTTGTGTTTTTCTGAGAACTGTTCGAGTTTTGCCCACTTTCTGATTGGGCTTTCCATCTTTCCCCCTTACTTTTATGAGCGCTTTATATATTGGGGATGTTAACTGCCCTTTGTGAAATAAATTGCAACTGTTTGCTCATGTCTGGTATGGCATACAGGGAAAATATAGTTGGCCTTTGTCACCTGTTCCTGGCCAGAGTTTTTAAAACCTTGGGATTTCCTGAATGATAGGAGTGGCTTTGTTACTCATATGAACCCCCTGTCAGTCCTACATGAGTTTTTGCAAATGAAGTGACTTAGGGTGGGGTTCTTGGATAGCCCCAGGATGGGGCTGGTCACAAGAAAGACCAACCTGTGCATGAGACAGTGGGCACTCTCAGCCCCACCCATGGGCCTCCTGGGAGAGGATTTGGTGGAGACTGAGCGCCGGGAAAAACGCACCAACAGATTTGTTGAGCTTCCCAGGTGGTGAACATGCAGTGGGGCTGTGAGAAGGTGCACCTGGAGAGGGTGTTACTGGTGTTAGAGTTCTTGGGCTCCCCAGTAGAAATCAAGAAGAAACCTCAGAGAAACTTCCCGGCAGTTTCATGAGGCTTGTGCATGCACATGGAGGCAGCACAGAGGAAAGGTCCCCTGGACTGGCGTGGGGCTGGCTCTGCTGGGCTGCCTTTTAAGCTGGGGACAGTCCGAGCTTGCACAAAAAGGCACGCTTTTTGAAAAAGGCAGGCTTGTGGAATTTTCCATCTCAGGCTTGGTGACTTTCTTTTTCAGCTGCCTGGTAACTACCTTCAAATCTGTTCTGTTGGGGCAAGATGACGCACTGCTCCTTACTGCATTCTGGAAAGGTGAAATAGTGGTCAGACTTCCATAAGCTGTGCATGAGGGTCAGTGGTTTAAGCAGTTAGGAGATAAAATCAGCTACTTCCGTGTTTTCGAGTGGGGATTGGAGGAGTGTTGACATTTTTGCTGTCAGCTTCTCCCAGGTTCCTTCTGCCCACCTGGTTTTAACTTGGCTTCCTGGCCACCTGGTATTTTCCATTCTGGGCCAAAGTTCCATGCTATTTTAAGGGCATGGAAGCCCTATTCCCTTCTCCATACGTTGCCCCATCCATCTCTTCCATTTGTCCATTTCTGGTCTAGGTGTCCCTATACTGGGGACAATTGCTAAGGGCACCTGGGCTGAAGGCTCCCCACTTGCTTCTTGCCAAAGGTGCCCTGGGACTAGAATCACCTGCCACCTAATGAGTGGTCCCTTCTCTCAGGAAGCTGGCACCCGTCATGTGGACTAAAGGCAGTGTCCCTCCTTCCTCACTCACTACGGTGGAGTTTATCCCCACAAACCCACACACAAGATGGCCAAGGGCAGGCCCCTTCAACCTTGACCAAGCCCTACCTGGACAGCACAGCCCAGCACCAGCAGCAGAATCTTCCTTAATTCCTCCATACTCCGTACTAAATCAAAAGAGCAACATATTGAAGTAGACTCATTGCTCATAAAATCTCACCAGTGATATACCACTCTGGTGTTGGGGGGGGGGGATCAGTAAGCTAAAAAATAAATATTTGTCTCCCCAATGATTTCAACTTGGGTGTGCCCTGCCATCTGTTTTCTACGTATGGGCTTGTATATTATTTAAGCCAAATGAGAATTCTGTACCTAAGTATTTGTGGTCCTTTCCCACTCTAATAAGTCATAAATATCCTCCTATGATAATCCACGAACTCCAACATCAGCATCTCTTGTTAGTGTGTGCGGGAAGGAAGACAATGGGCAGAGAGGCATCTCCACAGGAAGCGCTGAGTGGGCTCTAAGATGAGGTACACACAACTCTACCTGTGCATCCTGCAGCACTGCCAATAGACAAGCCCCAGAGGGATCCCCACCTTCATGCTGCCAACATCCTGCATGCCTGTCCCGCTGCCCTCCTCCTCCCGTTTCTGTCAGTGTTTGGCTGGAGTGTTCCAAAGGAAACCCAGGCAACATAAGGCATCACTTTTGTACAAAGGCCACAGACTTACCAATTTCCTTCCAGAGGCTCAAGCTTTCAATGTTTTAATCTAAGTGATGCTAAACAGCATCTCAGTGGCTAGTTTGTTTGGTTTTTAGAAGAAAGAAAAGCAATTCATTAAAAAAAAATTAGAGAGGAAGGGAGAGAACGATAAATCGAGGTGAGAGAGATGCATGGCCTGCCTCCTACACACCCCTCCCACTCACCTTCCCCCTCCCCCCAACTTGAGATAGAGCCGGAAACCCAGGCATGTGCCCTAACCAGGAATGAAACAGCAACCTTTTGGTGTACGGGATGATGCCCAACCAACTGAATCACACAGGCCAGGGCTTAGAGCAGGGGTGCCGAATGTCCAGGCCGGGGGCCATGTAAGGCCCCCAAATTATTTGACCTGGCCCTCCTAAGTCATTAGGAGTGAGTTAATGAAATGTGTGACCAAGTATAGCAGCTAATTCTTAAGTTGATAATATTGTATGGCCCGCGAAGGATATCACACATACCCAAATGGCCCTTAGCAGAAAAAAGGTTCCCCACCTCTGGCTGCTGGTTTGTAAAGCAGATTCTTACTTACCTCTTTAGGGAAAACTCATCCTCTAAGTTTTTCCTACTGCCAACTTGCCAGGCAGAAAGGCTTTTACCATTTCACTCTCTCACACCAACATATGATAAGCCCGATTTCCCCTGACCCAGACCAACACTATCATACTGCTCATTCTTAACCCTGCCAATTAGGACAAAGACAAAAAAAAATCACACGGTCCCTGCAGACCATCCAGATCCAGCTCTTAGCTATATGCTCAGTAAGGGTGGGTGATGCAGATCCAGCTACTATGCACAAAGACTCCCCTTTGCTAGTAAGCATAGAACTTCTCAGTGTTTAAAATGGAATAATTCTCAAAGACTTATGATTGTTTTTCCATTTGAGGCATTTCAGTTTGCCCCAAGAGGTTCCAATCCATAGTAATTCATAAATAGAACCCCCCTCCCCCCGCTCACTTCTCTATTAATGCTGAGCTAATGATCAGCCACATTTCAGTTTTGATAAAAAAAGCAAGGGAATGAGCATAGGCGTGTTAAAAGCCTCCAATTAGACCCACCAAAACCTTTCCATAGCCACAGTGCTCTCGCCCACCAGCCTGTGTGCCCATGTGGCCATCCCTCCCCATCCCCCCATCAGTCCCCACATGACAGGAAAGTGCCTCTGTAAGCCCTTTGGTGGATATTACAGGCACAGACCCTCCCAGCCATCGCCAGCTCCTCTTCCTACAAAGATTCACATTCCCCAGGCTTGTATATGGTGGTGTATCCAGCAGAGAGATGACACACGGCAAGAAGGCGTTTGGAGGGCTCAGACAGCAGAAACAGAAGGCAGAGTTCACAGAGAGAGTCTAAGTGTACCATGCTTTACAGAATAACTACAAAAGCTTTGAGGATCCATGTTTCCAGCCACAGCAGAGGAAAACAGCATTAAAAGTGGAAACGTGTAGGATAGGCCCACTGCTAGAAGCATGAGCATAAGCAAGGAGGAGACTAGAAACCCTGTACACACAGACACAGACAGATACACACAGACACACATGAGCACAATCTACAGTCTGAGGCGACTAAATGAAAGAGCAAAGCGTTCCACTCCATCAGCACCAGCAATTACACACATGACAACCATGAGCCATTCACTCATTCATTCTGTTCATTCATTCACACCCATCAGGCATCAAGAAAAAACTAATTGTGATCCAGAGCATAGGAAAGTGTAGAATTTCCGTTTTCTAAGTTTTGTGAACACGGGGTGGTGGGGTGGCGGGGGGGTGGGGTGGGGGGTGGATTAAAGGTAGAGAATTAATTTTAGAAAAAATCTTCATGGAAAAAAATGATTTAAAATAAGCTTTGGGGCGATGAACAGGGCACTAGGAGATTCAGGTGGATCAGTGTTGTGGTTGTTCTCACCAAGGTGAGTGGAGTAAAACATGTGGTGCAAACAAAGCATCCTGTGATTTTTATCCCTGCACAGATTCCGACGAAACTTATGAGAGAGAGAGAGAAGCACAAGTTCTCTAATTTCTTGTGGGAGGCTGATTTCTCTCAGGATTTCAAGAGTAAGAAAAACTGTTATTCTCATAAATCTACCAGATTGTGGGTTTTGAATAGTTTCAAACATAGAGAAGACTCTCTAGTGCAGCGGTTCTCAACCTGTGGGTCACGACCCCTTTGGGGGTCGAAGGACACTTTCACAGGGGTCGCCTAAGACCATCCTGCATATCAGATATTTACATTATGATTCATAACAGTAGCAACATTACAGTTATGTAGTAGCGACGAAAATAATTTTCTGGTTGGGGGTCACAACATGAGGATCTGTTTTAAAGGGCCACAAGGTTGAGAACCAGTGCTCTCATCAGTCCCTGCCAGTGAGATTGGCTCAGTGACACTTAGACAGGCAAAGAAGAAACAAACCTACAGACATCTCCCTTCAAGGCACCCATGTGTTCTGGCTCCTGGGAGCTTTGTCATAATCAACACAGTCCTCTAGCTCAGACCAAGAAAATCAACAATGAACAGAAGCTAGAAAGTGCCAAGGGAACCTGAAAGAAGGACCTCTAGTCTGCAGTGAGACTCAGGCAAGGCTTCTTACAGGAAGTGACCTCTGAGCTGAGACCCACAGGGTGAGGGGGGAGATTTAGGACACAGCGAGCGAGACGGTTGCAGGCACAGGAACAGCAGGTGCAAAGGCCCAGAGGTGAGAGAACCTGGTGCTTGTCCGGGAGCCGTAGTGCAGGCAGATGCACAGGATGTGGAGGGACGAGATCCACCCCCCTGTTTAACCCTCAGGGAGCCACCTGACAAGCATGAATTAACTCTGACTTTCTGGAAGATGTCCAGGAGCACATTTCCTTCAGACTTGCAAGGTCATATCGAGTGTCTGAGGCTAGGACTTGGAACACTTGCCCTCTCAGGCTTCAGAGGGCGCAGTGGCAGACATGCCGGGACTTCCTGGTGAGACCCAGCACGGACTGAAAAGGGCATCACAGGGTCCCCGTGGAAGAGAGATGTGAGTTCCTCCACAGATTCCTCCTTTTTTACCAAAAGGTCCCTTAATTCTTAATGTTTCCTTCAAAACAGAGTATTAGTATGACTCAGCATTTGGGGGAGGGTCTGTCTGCATGTGTGGGTGTTGGTTGTATGTATGAATTTGCTGCCCCTGTGGGTGTTCCTGGTTGTATCTGTGTTGGTTTGTATTCTCTTGGTGTCAGTGTTCTGTGTCCGTGTATGTCTGTTCTGGTAGGTGCCTCTTGTTTCTATTGTGTGAGGGGTATGGCTAGTATTGATTGGGTGGCCCAGGGTGTTTGTGTCTGTGTGTCTGTGTTTTCCCCTGAAGGTGTTGCACGTGTCTACAATGTAGGTCTCTGTGAGCCTTGGCATAAGCCCTGCACCTGAGTGCCTAGCTGAGGCTTGGGGTGTTCTGTATCCGTTTGTTTCTGTGCCTGTTGTGTTTGTTGTTTCTCT
Source organism: Murina feae (assembly GCA_004026665.1). Taxonomy (NCBI): domain Eukaryota; kingdom Metazoa; phylum Chordata; class Mammalia; order Chiroptera; family Vespertilionidae; genus Murina; species Murina feae. The sequence continues at coordinate 5,532 of PVJC01042403.1, forward strand.
GTGATTTTGTGTGTCTATGCACCCCGGCAACAGGCAGCTGCATAGGCAATTACCTGAGGGATGAGGGAGAGGACAATATGTTCTTTTCCCCCATCCTCCAGGCTGAGCTCCTTCTACCCCTGCTCATCCAAACCTAGATTGTCCCCAAGGAGGACTCATCTCAGGCCCCAGGGATGAATGAAGTAAAGGATCTTGCTGAGCAAAGGTAGGGAATTGTGGAAGGCTCAGAGGGCAGAAAGGAGTTAAAGGTGTGGCGGGTGTGTGTTTGGGGAGGACTCTAAACCTTCTGTGAGGAGCTGGAAGATCCAGGATTCCTGGAAAGGACTAAATGGAAGGGTACATGTGGGGTAAAGCTGAGGAAGAAGAATCCTAGCTCCAACTCCCCCCCTAAAACTGAGGTACTGGATATCCCAAGAGAGTACTGGGAGAGTCCTGTAGGAACCTCGGACCCTGGAGAGCAGGTAACACCATTGCCCATGAGAAAGGTAGGCTGACACCTAATAGAGGAAGGTGTCTGGGGCTGCTCAGAGCATCAATTTCTGACCTTTGTGATCTGGTCATCTACCGGGCGTGCATGGCCACATGAAAATACTGGTGCCACGAGGGAGAATGAGGCACAGTTCTCTCTCCAATGGGGATGAGAAGAAAGTGGAGGGACTGTATTTAGCAGAGGTTCATAAAATGAATGGAAACCCATGATCAGCATTGGTGTTACTGTCAGCACTCTTACCATCAGCCCCACCTGCTAGAGCACTCACCTGGGCAATGGAAAAGGCACAGAGACTTAGAGTCAAGGTAGTGACTGAATGTTGACTTAAGAGAACATAGATGCTGGAGGGCTTGCACTCCTGTACCCAGTCAACTCTCCTAACATGTGCATCTTCACCTCCAAATAGTGGGTGGAATGAGGCCCTCAGGGATTTATTTACACAAGGTCACACTCAGAAGTGGGTTGAGTTTGCTGCCAATGACATATGACCAAACTCCTCTCATTGAAGTTCACTCTTTTGAATCTTGCCAGTGAAGGCTTTGAGAAGCTTGGTGACAAAGTACATGAGGATGGAAAGAAAGCAGACCATCTTGACTGGTTTCCACTATCATTGCCTGCCATTCCCTACTCCTCCCCTTTGCCCCTGCAAAGCCCCAAAAGAGGTTGGCACTGTGTGGTCCAGTTAATGGGGCCACTGAATATGCCAGGTTTTCCTTCTGACCCCCTGAATTTGGCTGCAACCCTGTTATGTGCTTTGACCAATGAAATATGGTGGGAGGGAAGCCTGGCACCTCTAACAGAAGAGCCTGGAATCAGTGAGCATGGCCACCCCTTCTGTCCATCTCTGATAATACCTAGCAGGTACCTGCATAGTATCTTTTCCTTTCACTGTTCTAAGGAGAATGAGGGTGGGCATGTATTATGAACAAGAAAGATACCATCAATACCTTAAGCCACTAAGGCAGTGGTTCTCAACCTTGGCTGCAAATTAGAATTACCTGGGAATTTTTTTAAATCCTGATTTCTGGGCCTCATCCTCTGGAAATTCTGTCTTTGTTACTAATGTTGTGGCCCCACCCACAATAACATCTATCCATCCTAATGGCTATGTCTCCCCTATTCTAAGTTCTTGGAGGCAGCAGAGCCTCACATTAGAAGCCAGAACTCTTTTATTAGAGACACATGGGTTTGACTGCCAGCCCTGCCTTGTATTAACTCTACAATCAGGCAATTTACATTGAGTCTCTGAGCCTGGATATCCTCTCTGTAAAACAGATGGTTAAATGACCTCAGGTGGCAGACAGGGTTAAATGAAATAATAATGCATATAAAGCACTGAATCCAGAGCCTAGCACACATAGTAGACATTCAGTAACTCTTAGCTCCATAGCGTCACAACATATACTAACAGCAAACATTCTGACAATGTGTAAAATGTGAACTTGGACTATGGATCCTTTCAAACTTGTTTTTATATAAGATGAGATTACATATATTTGTCTTAGCCTGCTTTTTCTTTTAATAAAATGTGATATTTTTATGTTAAATATACAGAAATAGCCCAGTAGAGTGGCGCAGTTTGTTGAGCATCTTCCCATGCACACAAAGGTTGCCAGTTTCATTATTGGTGAGAGCACAACCTAGATTTCCTGGCTGGATGCCCAGGAGGTGGGTGGAGGGTGTGCAGGAGGCAGCTGATCAATGTTTCTCTCTTTCCCTCTCATTTCCTCTCTCTAAAATTCAAATTTAAAAAAAAAAAAACTTAAAAGTTATATATCCATTTAGATTTGCACTCTTCAGGAATAATTGAAATAATAGTTTTGACCTCAGTGAGGATTCTCAGTTTCACAGAATCTGAAATAATATCTCAAAACAAGAGCTCAGTTGCAGACAACACTTCCCAGAAACCCGTGCCCAGTCCCCAAAACCTAAAGTTATTATTTCCCAACACCAGGTGGGCACCCCAGCTCGAATATTTTCAATGCTCAGTGAGTGACTTAGATCCTAATGCCACCTGTAGGGCCTGGATAAGTACATTACCCAAAGGGCAATGCCCCTAATGATGGCTGGGTTTAGCCAATGAAAGCCCAGGACCAGCGCATTATTCCGGGGCTCATTGCTTTGGGTGTGACTTCCTTGTCTTTCTCCTGGTGGTCATTTTCACCTCCTTGTTCAGTAATCATAGGCAGAGGCTCCAGTGCTCAGAGTCCTGATTAGGATGAGGCATCAAGTGCAGTGCCCCCACTGAGCAGCGGTGTGTCTGAGGCTTCATAAGCTCCAACAGGTGGGATTGAGGCCCCTGTGTCTCCGAGGCTCCGTCCTTCTTACAGACTTCAACTAGGCCTCACCATTTATCCTCCAGCCTGGGGTACCTGTCAGGCCCTGCAGACCAGGTCAAATTGACCAAAACAGTGAGTCGCTCATGGGTAGATTATGGTGGGACATGGTGAAAGAGGGGGAGGGGCTGTAATGCCACTGTGTAAGGTTTTGGTTGGTGTGGCTGAGCTGGGAGGATTTGGGAACCCTGGGCCTGTGTTGTGCGTAAAGAGAAAATGAGGCAAAGTTTTGTGCAAGAAATTTTCCTTTCATTCTCAGGAAGTTGGGGCAGTCGGGGGCTGTGAACAAAAGAGGGCCATTGTATGAGGCGGGTTCTAAACTTTCCCCAAAAACGCTCAGAGGAAGAACACACAGGAGAGAGAGGATAGCCACTGGGGACAGGAAAGTGAAGTCCTTTGGAACATAGTGAACTTGTCAAGAGTGTGCACTGAGGCCTGAGGCCTGAGGTAATGCAGTCATCTCTAGATCACCTGGCCCCCAGGCTGGGCATGGGGAAGGAGCAGCCTGAGTCTGTGGATCCAGAAAGTGGTTTCCAGGCTCTCAACAGCCCTTTCCCTTCGCACAGATTCTTGCAAATACACAGTCGCTTAGGCGTACTGGTTTGTGGAGCTTATTTCACAGCCTCTGAAATATAGTGGCCTTTGAAATAGTGGTGTCCAGGTACTGTCCAGCCACTCTTCCAGTCCTTGGATCTGGGGAACTTGAAGAGACACCAAGCCCAGAATCCTAAGTCTGGGTTTAGGGTTACATAAGTGGTCCCTGATTTTGGCAAGGAATTCAGTGGAATTGGATGTGATAGGTCCTTCCATGGCTGGGTTCCAGAATGTTCCAAAGGCTTGGAGTGAAGGCTGAACTAATTCAGGGACCAGCAAGTGTCCATTTATTTTTCTTACATAGAAACTGCTAACAATGGGACAGGAGTCAGGTGCAGTCTAATGTTTTGACTACTTCGGTATCTGAGCTGCAGGTGATGGGAGCAATGAGGGATAAAGAGCAGGGAGGCAGGTGATCTGACCCAGGTCTCATTAGACTTCTGTGGTTGCAGCATGATGAATAATATGGGTGTGAGGGAGGTGGTAGAGTGGTTAGGAAATAAGCTGTTGAGATAGTCATGCTCGTGTGATGGTAACTGGCCCAGGAGGGTGGCTGTGGAGATGGAAGAAGCAGTTAGATTCTGGATTAGTGTTTTATGTGTGGCCACTTGGATTTCTAATTTTGAGATAGAGAGAGAGGTAAGAGTAAGGGATGATGGGATGTCATGGATTTAGCAACTGGAAGTATGAAAGCATCATCAACTGAGATGGGTAAATGTATAGGTAGAACAATGTTCATTAGGGATATAAAAACTTTATTTTTTAGGCTGTTAGGGTGTAACATACTACTGAGGGTATTTCACCAGAGACTAGAACTCTGAGGAGAAATTCAGGAAGCAGATTTCTTAAAAAGGTAGCAGTGCAGAATGTATGGACCAGAGTGGAGGTATAAATCACCTTTTTCTAAAAAAATATGTTGTTACTGAATTTAGAGATAGAGAGGAAGGCAGATTAAGAGAGCAGAGAAGCATCCATGAGCAGGATCCAAGGATTGGTTGCCTCCTGCATGCCCCCTACTGGAAACTGAGCAGGATACCCAGGCAAGCGAACTGACTAGGGCTTACTCCAACCAGTGTCCTCTCAGTGAATGGGTGGACACTCAGCCAACTGAGCCACACCAACCTGGGCTGGAGATGACTTTAAAATGCAGAATCACTTCAGGATGATAATGGTAGCTTAGGAAGGAGAGTGTCACTCTGAGGACTGGGTTTCCTGCTTGGGTCCCAGTTTGTGGGAGTCAGGTATCACAGCACATAATAGAGACAGAAGTGGCCAGCTAGAGAATGGGAGAGATATTACAATTTGGCAGTGTCCAAGGCACCCAGAAGATGAGCGGACACAAGATGTATTGAAGACCAAAGAGTAATTGAAAGATGAGATAGGCTAATATGTATTTATTCTCCATACATGCACCAGGATTTTGCTGTGACCCTTTGTGTGTCCTGGAGTGTTGCTGTCAATCTGATGGGTTAGCTTAGAGGTATGAGTGATCATCTGTGAGACTCACTTGGCATGGAGTAGAAGGCCATTCAGGCTGGGACTTGGATGACAGTTAAGTGGAGGGATAAATGCTGTCACTGGTGAAGGGACAACAAATGCAACACCAATGGAGGTGGCCTCTGGATATCTGAGATCTGATGTGATCCTCAATAGGTGAGGTTGAATGAAAAAACCATCAAGGAGGGAGGCCTTGTTAGCAATATTCAAGGATGTTTCCATGAGTGTGGAAGGTCAGAATTGTGGTAGTACTTCATCCTGTTAGAACATGCCAAGAACTCGCTGGACACACTTGCTGAGTAATGAGTAAGAGGCCAAGGAGATGACTATGGGGACTCGGGCTGTGGGAGTGCAGGGGTGAGAGAGGTCTGGTAGAAAGAATGGTGTGCATATGCAGATGGAGTGTGCATTCATGGACATAGGGACCTGACATTGACATAAGAGTGAATGAAGGGTAAGTGCATTGCTGGTGATATCTAAATGACATGATAAGGGGAATTTTAGGGTAATAGCTGATAAGAGGGGTATTGTGGTGCTAAATGCCAGGTCTAGAGCTTAGATGCCATACATGTGCCTACATGCCATTTGTTGTAGAGAGCTGACACAGTGATCAATAGGAGTGAGAGAGCATAAATCAGTGTCACTTGGCTTAAAAATCACCACTGGCATGGGGAAAGGAAAAGGGAAGAGAGACACACATTACAGAGGTAGAGAGTTAGAGTTTTGGAAAAGAAGCAGATTAGGAAACAACCCATCCTTCTTCTGGCATATTGGCGTAACCTTTGAAGTTGTGCCTATAGGGAGGATGATACAGAAGAGAAGTGTGGTTTGAAGAAGGATGTACAGCATGTAGTTAAAAGTGATGGCTCAGCTTCCTAGGATTAGGGTCAGAAGCGGAAGTGTGATGCCATGTTCTCGGTGTTTTGGGGGGACTACAAAAGTATTCCCTGACAAGCCCAGTTCAAATCACTCAACTCTGTTTGTGAACAGCATTTCTACCTACACTCTGTTGGTCACATCCACTGTATTGACAAGAGGCGGTGTGGCCTGCATGTGGGTTCCAGCTCTCAGGTATAACTACCTGCTCAGCAGCCTTCGTTGGTGTGGGAAGACACAGTATCAGTAGGAATATAGGGAGAGAGTGATGTTGGTGGGACCCAAGCCTGGTATCTTCTCTGATGGGGGAGCAGTAGGAGCGATGGATGTCTAGGGTGGGCAGTGTGACCAATGTAAAATCCTAGAAGCTGACCACAGACTGAACTGTCCCTATTATGACAGGATATGGACTTTGAGGACGTGGCCATTGCCTTCTTTCCAGAGGAGTGGGAGCTCCTTGATGAGGCTCAGAGACTTCTTTTCTGCGATGTGATGCTGGAAGTTTTTGCACTTGTATCATCTGTAGGTAAGACCGTCCCATGTCTCCCGGTGTCCTAAAGTGATGTCCTCTCTTCCTTTATTCTCCAGATGTAGCTTTCTCTCTCCCACAGCCACACCATGGACTCTGCTAATTTCCTCCACTGTCTTGTCAAATGTGCTGTGGATGCCAGTCCTAAACTCTGTGGAGAGTCCTGAGCAATGAACAGCACTAACATCCCTAAAACCAGTTGCCTCAAACTGTGCAGAAAATGTCTGGCAGTCAAACAACTTAATGCCCTCCCCCGCTTGGTCTTCTTCCCTGAGAGGGTGACTATGTCCACATCCATGGCTTCCACTGTGACCTCCTTCCTCTGTCTAAAGTTTCCTTGGGACTGTCTATGCCAGGTTATGTTCTTTACTTACAGGAACCCTGGTCTTTTCCTGCAAGACCCTCCTTCAGTTGTTGTTTGTAATAGTCCCTTCCCTGAATACTACTGCAAGCTGAATTGCTCTGGGCCAGTGCAGGCTGCTCACCTCTGATGTCTATCACTAATACCCAGAATATTTACCTTATACAAATCTGTATAGTGGAGGCACAGGGAGAACCCTGGTTTTCAAACAGGGTGAACATGCAAGATGGTTCCAGAGGAGGCCTGGCCCTGTTGAGTGCAAGCTGGTGGGAGAGATGTCATAAGGGCTGTGTACAGATCATACCAGTAACCTGCTCATTTCCAACAATGTTAGGTGAAAGTGCAACTGTAACACCTCATTTCTACCTTTTCTTTCTCGTACTTGACACTTTGCTGACTTGTCATTTCATCTATGATTTCCTGGATTTGGCTAATTTCATCTTTGTCACCTCTATGCATCACCTGATCCTTTGCACTGCTTTCTCTGCAGTATTCTCAGACATTAACCTGCACTTGTGTTATGAGGTACATATATGTGCTTAAGGGTCCTCAATCACTAACTACAAGATTATTGAATTTTACTGGAATAAGATATAACCAACTTTTGCACATCTTGCAGATGTTGTCAGCAGACAAGCCATACTGAGCACTGCTAGCAGAAGAATGAGGTAGAGATACTGCTCTTCTTCCATGTGGTGCTTACCATCTTTGTATCAAATTTCTGGTGAGGTCTTCTCTGTTTTGTAATATTCAGAGCCCCAGAGCCTCACAGAATCCTCTTATTCTCTCATCACGTCTTAATTTTCAGGCAGTTGCATGGAATCAACCTATTATTGTTACACACTTTTGCAGTGGGCCTTCTCCTGTCACCAAGGTCAACATTCAGTTCCTCACCATTTCTCTGTTTTCAGGTTGTTGGCACAAAATGGATGAGGAGGTGGTGCCTCCTGAGCAGAGTGTATCTGTAGAAGGAGAATCACAGGTCAGGACTTCGAAGACAGCTCCAGCAACCCAGAAGACCTGCCTGTGTAAGCAGTGCTTCTCAGTTTTAAAAGATATTTTGCATCTGACTGAGTCACAAGCAGCATACTTTGAGCAGAAAGCCTTCTTCCTTGATGTATCTATGAAAGACTCCTGTTTCAGTGCAAACTGTCACCAGAAGCCATGGGATGCCAGAGGAGATAAGCCCTGGAAAGGAGATGTGGACTGGGCCATGCATGTGGACTGGTGCAGCTACTACTTACCATGGGTGCCTTCAACCATTCAAAATGCTGGCAAAGACAAGCCAGCCATCTCAGATATTCTCCAGCGCCAGGCCGCGCTTAACAGTGAGGAGTCACATAGTCGCAGTGAGGTATCTCATGAATATCTTGGTGTGAAAAGTCATCATCAGTGTGTTGCATGTGAAAAAACTGCCAGTAACGATCAGAAAGTTGTTCAACATCTGGGTGTCAGCTCTGGAGAAGTGAATTATGAGTGTAACAAATGTGGGAAATGTTTCAGACAAAAGTTTCACTTTATTCAACATAAAAGAGTTCACAGTGGAGAAAAGCCGTATGAGTGTAGTGAGTGTGGAAATATATTCTGCCGAAGGTCTCACCTCATTATTCACCACAGAATTCACACTGGAGAGAAGCCTTATGAGTGTAGTGATTGTGGAAAGGCCTTCTGTGAAAGGTCTCATCTCAATAGGCACCAGAGAGTTCACACTGGAGAAAAACCTTATGAGTGTACTTATTGTGGAAAGGCCTTCCGTCAAAAGTCTCACGTCATTGTCCACCACAGAGTTCATACTGGAGAAAAGCCTTATGAGTGTACTGAATGTGGGAAATCTTTTACCTGCAAACATAACAAAGTTAGACACCTGAGAATGCACTCTGAAGAAAAGCCTTAAATGTGCAGGGAATGTTTTATTTTGTAATTTGAATAACAGCAATGCAAGAGACTCATTGACACCCATTTACCAAAACATAAAACCCTTTTAAGGGAATATACATTCTGCTGGATTCCTAAGTTGCAGGTATAAGGGAGGCCTTACGGAGCTGTATTGCACTTGCTAACCTTTCCAGGCCTACTACCCGATTGATGCCGCTGTCAGTATTTGTGACTGGAGTGACTCACATCTTCCACTTGGCTCACCCGAACTTGGGGGGTGGGGGTCCCTCAGCCCGGCCTGTGCCCTCTTGCAGTCTGGGACACCTCAGGGAGGATGTCCACCTGCTGACGTGCCTGGCCAGCCTGGGTGAGGGGCTGAGGGCCATTTTCAGGCTGCCCACAGCCCCTTCAGGGTTCGTGCACGGGGGTGGGAGGGCTGGTGAGTGCAGGCCTGGACGGTTCCCACCGGAGGGCTCACGATCACACATGTCTGGTGGGCCCCCACCACTGAGGGGACACACCTGGCACAGAGCTGGGTGGCGAGCCAGGGGCGGACACTGGTGCAGGATCCCTCGGTGGGGCCCTGCTGCTGAGTGAACACACCCGGTGTGGAGCCGGGCAGCGGACTGGCTTCAGATGCTCCTCACTGTGCAGCAGACGCTCCCGCACGCCCCCCGAGGAGGCCCCCGGGGGGCAGAGCCAGGCAGCTGACCCAGGATGGGTGTTCCTGCACGCCCTGCAGAGGCCCCCTGCACTCCCGCATGCCCCAGGGAGGCCCCCGGGGGGCGGAGCCAGGCAGCGGACCCCGAACTGGCACTCCTGGATGCCCCGAGGAGGCCCCAGGCTGGACCTCCCCCCCC
>PVJC01042404.1:0-14946 GCA_004026665.1 Murina feae
ACAGTCATATGGGTCACCCCTTGTAGGTAACTAACTGCTTTTCTCTTGCAGCTTTTAGGATTCTCTCCTTGTCTTTTGCTCTTGGCATTTTGATTATGATGTGTCTTGGTGTGGTCCTTCTTAGGTTCCTTTTGATTGGGGTTCTCTGCGCCTCCTGGACTTGGAAGTCTATTTCTTTCACCAGGTGGGGGAAGTTTTCAAGAATATTCTAGAGACTGCCGATAAATTTAGTGAAACCCTCGAGCATATGAAAAAGAACCAGCTAGAAATTAAGCATACACTGACTGAAATAAAGAATAACATACAGAGATCCAACAGCAGACGAGAGGATCGCAAGAAGCAAGTCAAAGATATGAAATATAAAGAAGCAAAACTCACCCAGCTGGAAAAACCAAAAAAGAAAAGAAAAGAAAAGAAAAAAATCAAGAAGTATGAAGACAGTGTAAGGAGTCTCTGGGACAACTTCAAACGCACCAACATCAGAATTATAGAGGTACCAGAAGAAGAGAAAGAGCAAGATATTGAAAACCTATTTGAAAAAATCATTACAGGTTTTTCAATATTGAAAAAGATCTTACTGAGGATAGTAATTACACATTCTGTGACATGTTTATTTTGAACTGCAAAATTTGTTATAGACTGACATAAATCTTACTTCATTCTTCACTAAAAAGTTGAGATCCAAGAATAAACCTTCAAATAATGAAATGATGCTTCCCAAAGGAAGTTAGCAAATTGTTTCTATAATTACAGTTTCAGGCATCTTTGAAATAAAAACAACAGATAAAACATAAAGGACATTTTTAAATGGCTTTGTTTGTATATATTCATGCTTACAATATTTAGATTTAGTGGATATTCCTTATAATACGCAGGGTATCCTCAAAAATGTATACACACTTTGATTAATTATTAATTCAAATGGGTTAAATCTGCAAAGAAAGAAACATTTATCGAACTATCAAAAATGTATATATATATTTGGAGGGGACACCTTGTATATAAAAATTAAAATGTGTATAAAAGAATATAAAGATCTTATAACAATTTCCCATCCATATATAATTACTATACATTTGGGGCTATTTTCTTTCAGTATTTAATAAAAGGTACTTACATGAGAAAAACTGTAATACAGTCACTCTTAACCAAGCCCTGAATTTACAACTTTTAAACGTTATTGTTGGCTATTTCCTACACAAGCAACCAAGAATCCCTTTGTGGGCTACAAAGTATTCATGATTCTATCTATACTGCTGTATTTACTGTGTTTACAGAGAAACACAGTAAGGAACATTACTTTCTTTTTACTTAAGGATTAAGTCTCATGATACTTGTGCCAGAATATCTTATGCATTAAAATAAAACGCTTCTATTCCATGGTGTCTGATTCTGATACTGCTAATAATTTAATGAGCAAATAATGACTCTAACAGTCATTACTAGACTGCTAGAGAAAGGCTATTAATGGAGTGATTTGGGGACAATCACAAAAGTGCTTTCCAGACCAAAAGCCCTTTAAGCCTCTCACAGTTTGTGACCAGGCTATGTTTCCTTCCCTTCTCTCTTGAGTTTAGACACTAACCCTGTTTGCTGAGAATGGCAGGAATCTTGAGACCCAAATCCCAAGAGTGCCTGTAATTTCAGACCATGCAGCCAAAAGCAAGTCAATACGCTTTCCTATATCTGTTTCATCAGTAAAATCATAGCAACGGCTGAGAGAATTGAAGAAAAAACAGTGATGGCAAAGCTCTTTGCAAATACAAGTTCCTAACTGACTGGTCATTAAGGAAACCTATTAGGCAATGATGACTCCCTAGAGGCTCCTGTCAAGTCACACTTTCCACCTAAATACAAACCATGTGTGCACACATGCTGCCTATGTGTCACACAAACACCTCCCAGGATGAGTTACACTTCAGAAGCTTAAACCCATCAGCATTCCCTGAACCAATGAGCAAATGGGACAGAAATCGGAAAGTGCCATCCCAGTGGACAACAAAATACCCCACCACTTCCTTTAATACGAATATATGTGATTGGGGATGGGTGACAGGCATAGCCTTGTTCTGAGTGGTAATGATGACACTAACTAATGTTTATGTGGTGTCATGTGCCAGATTATTTGCTACATGCTTTGCAGGCATAATTTCATTTATTTGTCATGAGAACTCTATGAAGTAAAATCATTAACTATACACACACACACACACACACACACACACACACTAGGGGCCCAGTGCACAAAAATTTGTGCACTCGGGAGGGGGGGGTCCCTCAGCCCAGCCTGTGCCCCTCAAAGTCTGGGACCACTCCAGGGATATCCACCTGCTGGTGTGCCTGGCCAGCCTGGGTGAGGGGCTGAGGGCTGTTTTCAGGCTGCCCACAGCTCCCATTGTCCCAAGGTCCCAGTGAATCTGGCTGGAATCAGGTTTCTGGGGTTTATTTATCTTCTATAATTGAAACTTTGTTACCTTGAGCCGAGGCCTAGGCAGGCAATGGAAGCCTCCTGTTTGCTTCAGCTCTGTGGCTTCTATAATTGAAACATTGTTGCTTGAGCAGAGACCTGCCAGCCTAGTCAGGCAGTTGCAATGGAAGCCTCCTGCTTGTTCCAGCTCCATGGCTGCTGGCTGCCATCTTAGCTGGGTTAATTTGCATACAACCACTCTGATTGGCTGGTGAGCATGGCTTGGGTGTCTCGGAGTGATGGTCGATTTGCATACTACTCTTTTATTGGATATATATATATATATATATATATATATATATATATATATATATATTAAAGGCCTGGTGCATGAAATTTGTGCATGGGATGGGAGGGGGGTGTCCCTCAGCCCCGCCTGCACCCTCTCTAATCCGGGACCCCTCAGGAGATGTCCAACTGCCAGTTTAGGCCCGATCCTACACAGATGGACCCTAAACTGGCTGTTGGACATCCCTCTTGCAATCCAGGACCTCTGGCTCCTAACCATTCACCTGCCTGCCAGCCTGATCCCCCTAACTGCTCTCCTCTGCTCACCTGATCCCCCTAACTGCTCTCCTGACACCTACATTTCTGCTCACTAAAACACCCAGTTTTGACCTGTATGTGATCTGACCATATATTTCCATTGATTCTTTATTTTGAAGTTATATAACAGAGGCTCTGCTTTTTTTTTTTAAAGAATTGTCTTTATTGTTGAAAGTATTACAGATGTCCTCTTCCCCTCCCCATAGCCCCCTCCACTCTTCCCCCCATCTCCAGGCCTTCAAGGCACCGTGTCCTTGGGTTATGCATATATGCATAAAAATTCTTGTCCCATCCCTCTGCTTCTGTACTTTCATTTCTTGTAAATTTCAGCTTCTAGCTCATCTCATCTTCTAACACTACTCCTATTTTAATTCTTAATGATTTTAATGCCCATGAGGATAATTATTTTACTTCTCTGCCTTTTATTTTCTTTTCTCTCCTGCACCAATGATCTTGTCCTCTAACCCACCTTAGCTCTTTATGCCCTAGTCATACCTTAGTCATTACCAATAACTGAAAGTCTCCCATAATCTCAACTACAAATACCCTACTCTTGAACTTCAACTCAATCCATCCAGCTCACTCTCTTTGTGCCCTACCTCCATCAAGACTTCAGTCTCCCCAGGAGCAATAATTTATTAATCTCACTGTCTGTCTTGATCTGTTCAGGGTACTATAACAAAATACCAAAGACTGGGTAGTTTATAAAAAAACAGAAATTTATTTCTCACAGTTTTGGAGGCTAGAGACCTGAGATCAGGCTGCCAGCATGATAGGGTGAGGGCACTTTTCTGGCTCTCGGACTTCTCGTTGTCCCCTTATGTGGTGGAAAGGGCATGGATCTCCTTCATGTGGGCTCTTCCCTCAATACCTCCGCACTTCCCAAAGGCCCCACCTCCTACATGCCATCACATTGGACATTAAAATTTTAACATATGAATGTGTGGGGGCAGATGAACCATTCAGGCCATAGCACTGCCCTTTTCTAACTGTTTACCTGACTTAAAAAATCCATGGTCAGTTATTATAATCACTTCTTTCCCTGTACCCTCTTCTCTCACATCCTCCTCTTCAGATTCATCATACTCATTCGGTAAAACCAAAACCTTTACTAAATCTACCTTTCCACCTTCTTTATACCTGTACCCATGCAGCTAAAAAAAGTTGGGGAAAAACCACAGAAAATCATGCTGACATATATCTCTTAAATTCATTATCACTAACTGACTCCTAATGCTGCCTGGAAATCTCTGGTATTTATTCTCCTGTACTCTTAGACAAGTATTTCATATCAACTTTTCTCTGCTCAGACATCCTCTTCTACTACCCCCTCCTCACTTATACTGTTAAGTTGATGACCAGAGGAAGCAGGCCAAGAGAAATTAATTAACCCAAAGTATGTGGGCATTTTCCCGACAAATTGCATCGTAACAGGAAGAAAGAAATCCAATAATGGTCTGACTTTGCAAAGTCTATCTGAGTTGTCTTGCACATTTTCATTGTTGTTGAAATGCCAGGCCCTCCATATTTGATGGCTGTCTCTACTCATCGTTTTTGGAAAAAACTCGTCTCCCGCGCTTTGGTATAAAAAGCGATATGATGAGTTTACTTGTTTCCCGCAAACAATGTTAAATGCAAAATTTATTGTTAAATCTGTGAATAAAAGGGCTAAGACAAAAATAGCATCAACAAGCCAAGAGTAAGGAGAGCGAGATATATATGTCTCCTGTGCAGGTCAAGGCTACGGGTCAGACCAGGAGCAAACAGTTTACTGGAGACTGGAAGCCTTTAGTCATGTCTTATGAAACCGGTAATGATAATAATGGGAAAACCACCAGGAAGGTAGAGTCCCAAGTGGGGAGCAATGGAAAAGGGAGTGTACGGGTAAGGGGAAGAGGTCAACCAAAGGACCTGTATGCATGCGTATGAGCCCAACCAATGGACACAGACAGCAGGGGGCTGAGGGAATGAGTGGGAGTGGGTGGAGGGCTGTGGGGGGTTAAGGACACATCTGTAATACTTTAATCAACAAAGAAAAAAAAAGATAAGTACTGAGCGCAGAGGGAAGGTAGAGAATATATCTAACAATAGGCAATGACCCTGCTTGCTGTGCAACTAAAAGAATAGAAGCAATAAGTAGAGAACTTTCATTAAGTTCCCACCACCACAACCACCCTCTTACTGGCATTTGTGGTCATATACCCACTTCTCTTCTTTCTCTGGATAAACTGTCATAGCTTCTAGCTGCAGACACTCTACTGTATACCAGATTAGAGGGCCATCAGATTCCTGGGGGGATTGCTCCAGCAATTCTCTGCCCTCTTTGAGTAACCATTAATTTCTTCCTCTTTCTATGAAATCCTCCTTGGGGAAAAAATTCTATTACTTGATTTCTCTAAAAACTATTCTCTCTCTCTTTTTCTTTCTCACAAAACTACCCCAATTATACTTTTGTTGCTGATACTTCATATAGCTATTTCTTTCAAGGTTACCATTGAATTACATATTACAAGAATTCTATGGTCAAGCCTTGTTCCATGGTACTTGATCTACCAACATCATCGACATAAAGGATCTCTTTTTTTTTTTCCCCTTTGCAATGCTATTTTTCTTGACTTCTATTGTATTTTGTTTTTAATCCTACCTAAATGACTATGCCTCATCAGTTTCTTTTTCAGGTTCTTTATTTTCAAAACTTCCAAATTTTGAAGTGCTTTACTCCTACACACTCTTTCTCATCAACACTTAATTCCATGAAGAGCTAATCAATTCTTATGGCTTTATGACTCACATGTTGAGGATTCCAAATCTATAACCCTACATCATCCTTGTTCCCATCTCATATGTCCAACTGCGTTTAGATATTATCATATGTACATATAGGGCTCTAACTTAAATTCCCCAAATTCCCAAACCTGCTTTTTTTTCTTCAGACTTCCCCATTCAGTAAGGGCCAGTTCCATTCTTCTGGTTCTCCAAATTTTTTACTTCTATATCCTAGAGTTATCCTGTACTCTTTTCTTTCTCTCACATTCCAATGCCAATAAAAAGTCCTATCATTTATCTTTAAAAAATGTCTAACATCATACCACTTCTTATTACCTCTACTACCAAACTCTCTGATTCAAGCCGCCCTTTTTAGCTTGCATAAATTTATACAATAGCATCATAAACTGTCTCCCTGCTTCTACCATTATACCCACTACAGCTGCTCAATCTTTATAACACACTAGTCAAAGCATTCCTGTAGAAAATAAGTCGGATAATGCTCCTCTCCAAAGATTTCTCCAAAGATCTGACTCACATTGACAACCGAAGTGCTGTACTTCTATGACTTATAAGACCTGACATTTTCTGGACTCTTACTATCTCTGTACTCACATCCCTATTCCTGCTTCCTCATACTCAGGCAACATGAGTCACACTAATCTCTTTGCTGTTTCTCAAATGAATAGGCCTTTTCTGATCATGTTATATGAATTAGAAACCCTTTCCACCCCTATTTCTGGTACTCTTATCCCATTCTCCCTGCTTTATTTTTTCTTGTTTGTATTTAACAGAATCTGACAAATTACATATGTGTTAATATTATTTTTTCCGGATTCCTCCAATAAAATACAAAGTATTTGATCCGGAAGCTTTGCTTTGTTCACTGGTGAGCTTCCAGCACTGAGAAAATTGTATATCTGATAGCTGTTACTCCATAAATATGTAGTGAATGAATAAATAATAGCTCAAAAATGTTTATCATCAGCACCATTCCTTTTCCTTAGTGCCAGACCTATATATCCATTGCCTACAGGATTTTTACAGGTGGATATTCCAAAGGCACTCATAATTCAAGGCTCTTCCTAGCCTGCTCATTTTCTTATCTCTCTTATTTCATTCTCTTTGCTATTTCTATCTTAGTTAATGTCACCTCAATCCAATCTGAACCTGCATGACTCTCTCTCTTTCAATTTTACTTTACATTATCCCATTTATCAACGAAGTTCTATTAATTCTACCTCTTCAATATCCCCCAAGTCAATCTTTTATTCTTAAAATTCACTGCCAGTGTCAATGTTTAGGGACCCATTATTTCTCACAAAGATATTTATAATACCCTTTTAACTGATATCTCTGATTCTATTTCCATCTCTCTCAAATCCATCCTTTATGCTACTGGCAAATGACTATTGCAAATTCAGGTACTGCCTTGCTCTCTGTGCTCCCATGCCATCCTTTGCATTCTTTTGCTAAAGTACTTTTCACAGTGTATTTGTATTGCTTCCTAATTGCATTTTCCCATCAATCTGATAATGCACTTCAATTCACCAGTGCAACCAAAGCTCATATGATAAAGCGGCCTGCCTAAGCTCCCAGTAAGCGACTAGATTCCAGGTTTGTGATGTCTGCTACAGAATGCTTCATTTATACATAAAACTTTTTCCATGACTGAGATTTTACTTAAGTAACTTTAAATGGATAAATTGAGATAGTTATTAAACAGAAAAAAATATTCAACTTTTGATTTAATCATCTGTATATTTCAGAGTTAAATTTACCTATTATGTAATTATTTGTTTCCTTCCCCATGAGAATTCCAGTATTTAGAATTATTTGGCACATAGTTGCAAGAACCTAAATATATTTTTTAAATGAACAAATGAATGAATATTTTTATGTGTTTCCACTTGAAATACAATTTGCATTTGAAACTCTCTGAATTTATTGGTTTACACTAGGAATTTCACATTATAAGCTTCCCATACCCATATAACAACCAAAATATTCAAACCGAGATTTAATTTTATCTTCCCTGTTCTAAATGTGTTGATCTAGTGCTTTATATATAAAAGCAAAATAGGAAATAGGGGACATCTTTAGTAAAATTTGAATTTATGCTATTCTAAATCTTTTATGTGCCATATATTTTTATGACATTGCACCTGGAATATATATATTTAGCTAAAATATTACATATTTATATTTGTTAAAGTAATTGTGCATATTTTACTAAAAATGTTAATTTGATCAAAATATTTGGATTCACTCATAATTTCTTCACCTTTCCTTGCAGGGTTAGAAATGAAGTCACATCAGCATAAGTCATTTTTGGTATACAACCTAGTATGGATAGAAAATTGAAAAAAATACATTATTTTTTAATTTTTTTCCAAATTGTTTGGTTTCTCATGTGCTGCTTGTTTCTTTTAAGTTTAGGAAACCAGGCACATGTTTATGCCTTTTATAATTGAAAGGTGTTGGCATAAATCCCACCCAGTTTTAGAAATACATGTTTAGTTTGTTTAGACAAGTGATCATCCTCTTATATTTGTCTAGATGAAGCTTTAAAAGAGCTGAAAGTACACCTGTGACTGTAAAAGTATTAAAAAACATTAATTTATATGTTATTTAGATGTAATTAATAATTAGATTAATTATAATCATAAAAATCACTGAGGTAAGTTGAAAGGAATACTTCAAACTTCATTTAGTTATTTTTCCTTCAGAATTGAAGATATAAATCTTGATAGAAGGAAAAGTTCATTTTATTTTTTTCAAATGAATTAGGAGAAAAGCAAAAGAACAGGCATATATCAGATTTTTGGCAGGCTCTAAATCCAAATACAAATGAATGTATGATCTTTAATAATGATGGGAAAATACTCCTTTCATAAGGAGTGATATATGAAGGAATTTTATTTCCATTTATATTGAATAGAAGAATTTAAATGGCATGTCCTGAATACTATATTCAAGGACAAGTTATTTCAATTTCTCAAGGCCGGTATTATCCTGATGGATGTTATTTTGTGCCTTTACTATAATAATCCTGGATCTAATCTGATTTTTATTGAACTATGGATAATTTAACCACATCTGTTTTCCTAATTCAACAAAACACTATCCTAAAGTTAAGACAATATCGAATGATCTAAAGATGGAGAGTATCTTTTTACCTGTCCTGAACATAGTACTGAAGTTCCAGATAATGATGATAAATAATGTCATGTACAAGTATTCAATAAATTACAAGCAGGGTTGAGGCCAGACTCAACTCAGAGAACAGCAAAGATATTTATAGCAAAGTGAAAAACGGGCTACTATTTTGAACCAGGTTACAAGTTATGATTGAAACAAACGGAAAAAAGAGATCATAAACTCAAATAAGAGACAAAAAATTACTAAATAATACCAGCAACTGCAAGTGACAAGTCATTTATCAGTCAAAAAGAGCTCAGTAAAATTGTAACCAACATTAGAAAGCAGTAGAAAGGGTTTTATTCATGGGCAATTTTACTCTTTCTTTAAGATAATGAGCCATATTTATTGGTGTCAGGCAAATAGTAGGTATTTACTAAATATGCTGCTTTTAAAATAAAGATTAACAATGAAAGGAAATTAGAAAAATGATCAAGCCTAATCCTTACAACTTTTTGGTAAGAAGCGTATTTGTTTGATCTCAGAGATTTAAATATAATTCTATTTTATCTCTTATGTCTAACATATTATGAGAACTTATACCTAACATAGAAATATAAACACTCCTAATACAATTTGAACCATGTTATCTCTTTATGTCTTCAGTATATCACGGGAAAATAAAGCAATTAATTTTTATAGTAAGTGTAAGAAACAATCAGTCAAATAGCAATTAATTAAACTGATACATATTGGGAATTCTCTATGGGCCAGACACCGTATATATATCAACTATGAGGAGGTGAGGAGGTTGGAGGGGAAATATAACAAATAATTGGTGTAACAAATAATATTTGGTGCAGTCTGGGAGACAATAATATACTATTGAAATACAGCAGAAGGAGTAACTCCTGTTGCTTGTGTTGAGGCCATGAGAAAGCTTTTCTGGGCAATAATCATTTAAGCTGGTTCTTGAAGGTGAAGGCAAAGTCTGACAAATCGGCAGGTGTTGGCAAGGACATTTTAAACTGATGGATATTCAGAACGTGCAGTTTTGTTGCACAAACAGTTCCTGAGCGGCTTCACCATACAGGCATGGCTTACTTTATTATGCTTTGCTCTACTGCACTTCACAGGAATTGTGTTCCTTACTAAATGAAGCTTTGTGGTAGCACTGTCGAGCAAGCCCATCGGTGCCATTTTTCAACAGCATTTGTTCACTTCGTGTCTGATACATTTTGGTATTTCTCATGATATATCAAACTTTATGATGATTGTATTTGTTACGGTGATCGGTGATCTTTGATGTTACTGTTGTAATTGTTTTGGGGCACCAAGAACCACACCAATAAATGTTTTGTGTGCGTTCTGACTGCTTCACAGACCGATTGGCTGTCCCCCATGCTTCTCCCTCACCTTGAGCATCTCTATTCCCTGAGACAGAGCAATACTGAATTTAGGCTAATTAATAGCCCTCCAATGGCCTCTAAGTGTTAACGTAAAGGGAAGAGGAGCACATCTCTCACTTTAGATCAAAATCTCGAAATGATTGGGCTTGGCGGGGAAGACGTGTCAAAAGCTGAGCTGGCCTGAAGCTAGACTTCTTGAGCCAAGAGTTAGCCACGTTGAAAATGCAAAGGAAGAGTTCTTGGAGAAGAGGAAAAGTGCTCCTCCAGGGAACACACAAGCAAAGCAGCCTTATTTCTGATATTGAGAAAGTTTCATTGGTCTGGACAGAGTCTCAAACCAACCACCACATTCTGTGAAGCCAAAGCCTAATCCAGAGCAAAACCCTAACTCTTTTCAGTTCTATGAAGGCTGCGAGAGGTGAGGAAGGGATCTGCAGAAGAAAGGTTTGAAGCCAGCAGAGGCTGGCTCATGAGGTTTAAGAGAAGAAGCTGTCTCTACAACCTGGAAGTGCAAGGAAGAGCAGCAAGGGCTGATGTAGTGTCTGCAGCATGTTGTCCAGAAGACCTAGCCGAGACAATTAATGACGGAATGTGGATGAAGCAGCCTGATAGTGAAAGCAGATGCCACCTAGTGCTTTCATAGCTAGAGAGAAGAAGTCTATGCCTGACTTCAAAGCTTTAGAGGACAGGCTGACTCCCCTGTTAGGGGCTAAAGTAGCTGGTGACTTTAACTTAAAGCCATTGCTTATGCTTATTTACCATTTTTAAGGCCCTTAAGAATTATGTTAAATCTATTCTTTCTGTGTCCTATAAATGCAAAAAGAAAGTCTGGATGACAGCAGATCTGTTTACAACATGGTTTCCTGAATAAATTATTGAGAACTGCTCAGAAAAAAAGAATTCCCTTTAATATATTATTGCTCATTGATAACACACCTGCTAGAGCTCTGATGGAGACAAACAATGATATTAATGCTGCTAACACCAACATTCATTCTGTAGTCTATGAATCAAGGTGTGATTTTGATTTTCAAGTCTTATAATTTAAGAAATACATTCTGCAAGGCTATCGCTGCCTTAGACAATGATTCCTCTGATGCAGCTGGGCAAAGTAAATTGAAAAACTTCTGGAAAAGATTTACCATTGTAGATGCCATTAAGAACATTTGTGATTCATGGGACGAAGTTAAATAACAGGAGTTTGGAAGAAGTTGATTCCAACCCTTATGAATGTTAAAGGGTACAGGATGAGTAACAGAGATGGCCCCTAACGACTAGGAATTTCTAGTTCAGTGAAGTCAATAGGCTAATGGCCATATACTTTTAACAAAATGATAAAACTACAATATATTATTAGGCATTAGTCATACATCAGGCACTTTATGCTCATTGCTCATTGAAATCCCCACCACCTACTTCATAATTTGTGAAACTGAGGCTTAGAAAAATTAGTGTGCTCAAGGACAAATAGAAATAAAGATATCAAGCCTGAAGTTATCAGGGAATACTACCTTTTGAGGGGAACATAGAAGAAAAAGAGATTCTCTAAACAGACCAAGCAAGCTTTACAGCTTCCTCTTCCAAGTTCATATATCATTTATTTTGGTGAAAACAAAGTTTAAAGGGAAAAGTCAAGGTCAGTAAGTTCATTTTGTATGTAATAGAATTGCTGGAAGCAGCTATAAGCCCTTCTTCTCTATCAACTGTGAAAAGACATTTCCTTTCTCTTTTTTGTTCATATATTTAGGGAGTTTTAAAATATCTATTATTTTTTATTTTTAGCAGCTTTCTACTTTTTTAAAAAATTTTTATCTTGGAAACCATTTGTTATTTTCTGACATTTTACCCTTTGGACCAACTTTTGCTTTTATTGGTTCTCCCATCTATGAATCAATCCATCTTTCCTATCATTAAAAAACAATAAAAATCAAATCACATTATAAACTGAATTTGAGGGGAAAATCATCTTTGAAATTAGATACAAAATTGTACTGTTCAGTTTCAAACTCCAGTTACCAGCCAATAGCTGATTGAATGCCCTTCGTAACCTTCTAATGAAACCACTACCAGTAACAAAGGACCAAATCATCTCTCTCCTCCCAGATCAAGCTCAGAGCATCAAGCATCATTGCTGCTGAGAACAATGCATCGGTTAATAAATATATACTGAAGGAATGAATGAAGGAGAGAGATTGTGACCACATGGTCCTTGGTGAACTGCATCAAGGTCAAATTATCCATCGTTGGTCCAATGCCTCCTTATAAATACATTCCTTATGCAGAAGTATGATTATGTTTTCTTTGAGCTGTCTGTGTTGCTAGTGATAAAAAAGGAGTCTGGAGTTTTCAACTCTCACTGTACCATTTCATTGGCATTATGTGAGCAGAATCTCTATGAAAAAACTATATTTTCAAGGAAAGAAAAATTAAATACGCTAGGCTGAATCTGACAACAAACCAAAGTGAATCCCATTAGCCAGCTGGACATCCTAAATGGAACAGTTAATCCTCTGATGTTGGCAATTCTTTCCATATCTGCTGGTGACAGTTCATTTTGTGCAGGGAATATCTAAAAGCAGACAGCCTGTGTGAAGGGTGGCAAGGGTTGAACTGGCTATTAACTGCATATTTAAGTTGCTATTCATTACTAAATTCATTGCTGATCATGGCACATAAAACTCAGTGCATATGATTTTTTAAATCTATGTGGCCATCTTTGAGAAAATCACTGAGAGATTTCTAAATACCTTTCATTTCTGTTGTCTATTTTGTAATGTAATTAAAATTAATAAATAAAATATATTATTCTATTGTTTTATAAAGGTAATTACATGATTTTCAGATTATTAGCTTATAATAACCCTTTAGAGAAATTAATATTAAAAATAAGAAAATATGAGTTGCTTCTGTATTTGCAAAGCATAAATAAAGACATTGGTTTTGCTCCATATTGAAAAGAAAAATCAGGGTATTCATAAATATTAGATTTTTCAAGGTAAAAAATATTTTTTTAGAAAATGTCCCTCTTACTTCAGTATTAGAAACTTTTAGTGCATCAACAATAGTGCATTGCTTGGTTTCAGGTTTTAAATAGTGCATCACTTGGTTTCATATAAAACATTTGGGGATTTTATTGCTTAGTTACTCAAAATTTAAGCATAATGTTGCATAGTAATCTCAAAAGATACATATGATTCATCCAAATTGCTGAAATGTCTTCACTAGCAAGTTTATTTTAAGAATGTGCATAACAGACCCATCCATGAAATCTTTATGTAAGAATAAACTATGAATGTCAAAAACCATTTAAAAAAAACCCTCTAAATTTCAGGGAAAACATTACATAGGCAAGAGCAGCTGATTCTATTTTCTTAACTATTAGTACAATTACTACTCCTACTGCTCCTACTATCAACACCTTCCCAGCACCTTCCACACGGGATGCTTTGCATATGCACCAGGTAGGCTCAATATGTGTTACATCTATTATTGTTTTTTATTTAATTTCCACGATAGTTCTATTAGGTGGGTGTTTTGGACAATTTACATTGCTGTAACAAAATATCATAGACTGGGTGGCTCATTAACAGTAGAAATATATTGCTCACCATTCTGAAGGCTGGACTTCCAAGATCAAGGTGCCAGTCTAGTTAGGTCCTAGTGAGTGTGGTCTTCCAGGTTGCAGACTGCCGACTTAGTGTATCCTCAATAGCAGAAGGGGTGAGCTAGCCTGTGATAAGGTACCCATCCCATTCATGAGGACTCTGCCTTCCATGACCCAATCAGCTCCCACTGTCTCCACCTCCTAATACCATTATCTTGGGCATTAGGTCTTAAAAATATTAATTTTGGGGAAACAAATGTTTAGACCATCACAGTGGGTGCTATTTTAAAACTAGAAACAGGTCCAGGAGGTTGGTAAATAACTGAGGGTTACAGAGTTATTAGAAAGCTGAGGAAGCATTGATCTTGGCTTTCAACATGCTCTCTGTCTGATGTGTGAAGCTGTCTAGTGATGTCAACCAGGGCTCTCTGAAGAACATTGATTGAAGCCACTTCACTGTGTATGATTTATGGTGTTTCCTTTCTTCCATAGCCTCAGATGTTCGATGTCCTTCCTGTCTCAAGGCCTCCTCTCAGAAATGAATCTGTTATGACTTACTGTCATCTCTCTAAACTCACTGCTTTATTGTTCATGCTAGTACCGCCGGTTGGAACACTTACCATCCCCTTCTCTCTGCCTAACAATCTTTCCAGGCTGACTTAAAAGCTCCTTCTAAGGCAACCAGAAATACCTGTACACTCTTTCATCGTGACGCTTGTTACTGTTGTGTTGAAACAATCTCTGTCCTCACCCACCTGGGCTGTGAGGCAGGAATGTGAATTTTAGATGTGTAGATTCTCGTTGATGTGCACCTTATTATGGCGTGTGTGTCTCTCGAGACATCCTCTTCTTTAGCTTCCTTGTGAAACATGCCTTTTGTCCTCCCCTCAGATCTCTCTGGTCACTCTTTCTCGGTTTCCATTTTTGGGCTTCTGGTTTTGTTTCCTTTTCACCTCCATTCTCTCTTGAGGCAACTCTTCCACATGCTGGGCTTCAGTCACTGTCTACATGCC
>PVJC01042405.1:0-14846 GCA_004026665.1 Murina feae
TGTTTGGTTTTGCTGCAAAAAGCTTGTTTCATTTGGTCCAGTGCATAGGTGAGAGCTTCAGGGTGGTTAAAAGGATGGCTAGTAGTTTCGGGAAGAGGCTCAGGTAAAAGCCTGGGGAATGTAGAGGAGCCTCTGAAAGGCCTCTAGGCTCCAAAGGCTCCTAGTCGTGCTTGAGGGTGTGTCTTTGGAAGAGATACTCGCCCAGCCTGGGGACTGGTAGCCTGCGGATGTTAGTCAGGTGGTTGCCTATCTTCTTGATGAGTTTCACCTCCTCATCCAGGAAGTGGTTCTCCCGGAAGTCACAGAGCTAAGGATCTGCGCAGGTAGAACTCTGGGCCTACAACTCCAAAGGGCCTGGTTCAGGTGCCTCTCCAAGGCCAGGGCAGCTGCCATGGTGTCCTGAGTTTTGCCCCACTCACCCTGGGGAGGCTTCAGCATGTCCTGGATGAGAATGTGGCCACCGCACTTGTTTTGCAACTTTAAGAGATGCTCAGTGCCCTTGCACTTCTCCGCCAACTCGCGGAAGAAGCGGCCCACGCCCTCCAGAGCCACATCGTGGCGGAGGAACTAGAAGCCCAGAGAGAGGTAGGTGTATGGGGCCTGCAGATGCAGGTTGGCCAGACGGTTGACGCAGCCTCCACCTCGGTGGAATCATTCTGACCAATTGGGAGCTCATGGTTGTTTGGCAATAAGGAGTTAAGGTAGAAAAAAAAATAATTGTGTGTTGTCTGGTCTTGGCCTCTGAAGGTGGTGACTGGATAAGACACAGGAGAGTGGCTAGAGGCTGGAAGAAGGGGCATCCCTGGGTCTGTTATGTCCCAACACTGTTGAAGCAAGAGACAGATCCAGGATCACAAGTGCACTGCCTCAAAACATGACTTTTAATGGATGACTTTTAATTGGATATGTAGGGTGAACAAATTTAGCAAAAAAAAATATAAGATGTCCAAGTAAATTAGAATTTCAGATAAACAATGAATAATTTTTTTAGTACAACTATATCCCAATGTGAATTTTAGATAAGCAATGTAAAGGCTAATATTCTAATTGTCCCACCGTCTGACTGGTCACTATGATGCGCACCGATCACCAGGGGGCAGACGCTCAACACAGGAGCTGCCGTGATGTGCACTGGCCATTTACAGAGAAACAGCACCGTGGACCTAGTGCTGACAAAGCAACACTCGGCTTCCCCCAAATGGAACACAGGCCCCACCACCACCCCAGAGCGACAGCCCACCACATTGCAGCCGACACTGCCAAGACTCCATAGTACAAAATGTGGCCCACAGACCAGACCAGCCTGGAAACAGTTGCTATGGGCACCAGGTAATGATGTCACATAACAATGCCCACCTTCCTCTCCCTAGCAACTAGCTTCCTTGGAGCTTCTTCAGCCCAGGAACACAGCTTGCTTTATAGTCAGGTGGAAACATTTTATACTTTAACCAAATGTCTGTGAAGTGTTTTCCTGTGCCTCATCTCATTTGATCCTCACAGAAGTCCTGGAGTAGGTAGATATGAGACTCGGTGGAATCCTGTTTTCTTTTCATTAGCCAGAAAATGGAGATTTAGAAAGCTTAGAAACTTGACCTGACTGAAAAGAAATGGTGAACCCTGAAAATGACTTCAGGTTTTCTCACTGGACAGAATATAGTCAAACACTGTTGCAGTTAAATATTTTACCCTTTGTTCTCCCTGCATGATCTACAGTAATAATCTGCTTTGTGTTGATATTTACTGCTGTGTTGCTGATGATTACCTGAAAGAAAAGTTGGGGTTCTTCACTGGACTGGAAAGCAGCTCTAATTAAGCAACTTTATTCTATATATATAAAAGGCTAAGTTGACTTGTACATGCACAATATATATAAAGCTCTCACTGGTGCCAATCACACACATGTGTTTCAATCTGTCATTGTTAATCGTGAATTTGGTTGGCACTTCTATTACAGAGAAAGGGCAAATAGCGATATTAAAATATTTCTTCTAATTAATTTCCTTCCAATGTGCATGAATTCGTGCACCAGGCCATTAGTTATTTTATAACATCCTAGAATTATAATCGCTAGACCAAAGGTTGTAAACATCTTAAAGTTTTTGATTTATTTGCAATTTGTTTTCTACAGAGGAATGTACTCCCAAGAGCTGTGTGTATGAGCTCCTGTTTTGGGAGGGTCAAATATGCATCAATCCATTATTAGTGGTTTATTTGGCTTGGTTTGCTGCTCTCGTGAGCCCCTGAGATATTAAGCTTCAGTGCTAGCAAGTTTGATTGGTGGAGTTCAGGGTGGCTACAAGGGGGTGGTTAGTCCAAAACCATCAGGGTGTTTGGGGTCAAGAGTCAGGGCTGATAAGACAGGGTTAGAAGTGTGTGGGATGGTCAAAGAAGAGGTCACAGTAACCACTTTTACCAAGAAGTAGAAATAAGCAGTAAAGAGGCAGGCTCACTGTAAGGCATTCTTTTTAGTAAGCAGCCTGTGTTCCATAAAGATGACTGTTCCAAGGAGGAGAGAGGCTAGAGAGGAAAAGTCTCAAAAGGCTTCTTTTTTCCACTTAAAAAAATAAAAATGACATAAACATCGTAATAACCAAAAGGATGGAAAATTACCCGTAATCTCTCCATCCTAACAAATTGCTGTTTTTATTTTTTAGTGTTCCTTCCTCGTCACAGTCCATAATTTTTACATATCTGCAATCACAGAGCATATGCAATTTTCATCCTGCTCTTTTCTCTCATTGAGCAAGTGTTTTTTTTGTGATGCTACAGAGCTGTCATAGTTACTATGGTTAATGTTATTTTTTTCTTGATTTCACAGGTAATAATTATTCATTAAGACAAACAAAAATGGAATCACAATGCACATATTAATTTGTAGCTTGCCTTTTTTCACTGAACTGTGGATGGTGAACATCTTTCTTTGCTTAACAGAAGACATTTCTATGTCTTTTAAGGTAGTTGTAATGTATTCTGTTGAAGGGGTGTACCATAATTCATTGACCTGATTTCCTATTACTGGAAATCTAGGGGGTTTTTTTCCTCCACAATCTTTTGCTACTGTAAATGGAACCCATTTTTAATCATTTCCTTAGGACAGATTTCTAAAATTGAATCATAGATACACATCTTTTTCAGACTCTTGTTACATACTGGTAAATTTACCTCTAGAAGATTTATACCAGGTTATACTCCCTGTAAGAATGCATAAGAGTGTACTTATTTCCCCACAGCCTATATCAACTATTATAAATGGTTGTCATATATTTTCAGTTCACAGAACATAATTTACTTATTTATTTCCCTACTCTTGACATTTTGATTGTTTTCAAATTTCTAGTCTTATAAATAAGACTGTCACGAACATCTTTACACCTAATAATTGTCTATAGTTGGTTATAAGATTAAAATAGGAACCCTAGCCCTGACCAGTTTGGCTCAGTGGATGGAGTGTCAGCCTGAAGGGCCCCAGGTTCGATTCCGGTCAAGGGCATGTACCTTGGTTGCGGGCACATCCCCAGAAGTGGGTGCGCAGGAGGCAGCTGATCGATGTTTCTCTCTCATCGATGTTTCTACTCTCTATCCCTCTCCCTTCTTCTCTGTAAAAAATCAATAAAATATATTTTAAAAAATAAATAAAATAGGAACCCTAAATGAGTGGCATATTTACACACGCCACTCCCCTTCCAAAGGTTAAATTTAATTCTTCTGGATATATGGGAGATTTGGGGCCCGATTGGCAGCCTACCATTGTTAGGGGAAGATAATGGACAGAATAAAACAGAAAAGGCTGTGGGCCAAAAAATATAGCACTAGAAATGTACTGCCAGACTGTTTTCCAAAAGGGTACTAATTTAATAACCATTCTAGTGGCTTAAAAACAATTTAATGTAATATTCAAAGATATTAGTCAAAGAAGAAAACCACTATCCACCATTAACCCACAATAATGTCATTCCCACAAAGGACTCTTTAATCACAATGAAACATCCATTTCTGTCCCTCCCAGGCCCAAAGCTAGCATGCCCATCTGCCTAGTTCAGGCACTTGGCAGGAGCCGCCAGTGGGGCTCCCACGTTACCCTGCTTTCTGCAGCTCCCCATGCTAGAGAGCCTTTGTATTTTTACCTCCTGTGCAAACCTCAAGACCCCAGAGGGAGGAATCACCATTTTTATGACAATCAGAGCTGCTGACCTCTCCTTTCAGTTCCTGGGAAACCAGGGTCTCTGGAGCACCATGTACACACCTTCTTGATGTGACACATTGCTGAGCACCTACTGTGTGTTAAGCATGCTGGCGGTCACATAGAACAAAGTGCTCAGAGATCCTTCATGATCTGCAGTAAGTGGGTACTGAAGACTGATGGAGTGAATGGATGTTGTTATAGATCATTTAATGTTCCAGATGGAGGAGCCCTCAGAGATCATCTAGTTCTTTTTTAATGTTTTCAGATTTTCCCCTGATTATTCGCTCATATTCAAACTCTTCCAGTGGAACCCTCCCTCACCCCCAACACAGTTGTTATTTGATCAGGATTGCACTGAATTTGTAGATTAAATCAGGGAGGACATATCTTTATATCACTGAGAATATATGAAGAACATTCTATATAATAAAAGGATAATATGCAAAATGACCAAATGGGGAATGACCAGTTGCACTGATCATCAGGCGACAGACGCTCAATGCAGAAACCAGGCTCACGGCTGGCAAGCGTAGCGATGGTGGTGGGAGCCTCTCCCCGCTCCAGGGTAGCAGTAAGGATGTCCTATTGACATCCCCCGAGGGCTCCCGGACTGCAAAAGGGCACAGGACACCCCCCCTTCAGTGCACGAATGTTG
Organism: Murina feae; assembly: GCA_004026665.1. Classification (NCBI taxonomy): domain Eukaryota; kingdom Metazoa; phylum Chordata; class Mammalia; order Chiroptera; family Vespertilionidae; genus Murina; species Murina feae. The sequence continues at coordinate 4,839 of PVJC01042405.1, forward strand.
TGCACCAAGCCTCTAGTCCTATATAATAAAGCGGTAATATGCAAATTAATCCTTATGCCCTCACAAGATGGCTGCCTACGACCAGACTGTCAGGGGGGTTAGTGAGGAACGACCAAACAACTGAACAAGCAGGCTGCGTGGGGTGACCAGGCAGGCTGTGTGGGGCAACCAGGCCAGTGGGGGAACTGTGAGGGGGTGACCAGACCAGCGGGGGGAGGCAGTTAGGGGCAACCAGGAAGGCAGGCAGGTGAGCAGTTAGGAGCCAACAGTCCAAGGTTCTGTACCTCCCAGAAGCAATCAAAAGCCTCTATCCATTAAAAATATTAGTATTTTCCTGCCTGGAGATTTTATGACCAGTTTTTATACTGTATCTAAGTAAAATGCTGGGCTGCAGGAAGAGGTGCCAGTCCAGAGACATGATCCCTCTTGAAGGACAAGTTGTACCTGCCCCAGAGGTGGCCCTCAAAGAAAATCACTCATAAGGCGGGCTGCTGTTTCCCAATTCCCTTACCCCTCCTCCTTTTTCTTTTTTGCTTAATCTGATTTTAAAAGTCAGCCTCTGTTATGCTTTCTCCTATTGGTGGATAGAACCTGTTTAATTATTAGTCATGAACCATAGGAAATGTACTTCTACAATTGACCTGCAATGCCAATGATGTACTGCATCAACTACTATTCTTTTTTTAAAATATATTTTTATCGATTTCAGAGAGGAAGGGAGAGAGAGAGAGAGTGATAGAAACATCAATAATGAGAGAGAATCATTGATCGGCTGCCTCCTGCACTCCTCACACTGTGGATTGAGCCCGCAACCCAGGCGTGTGCCCTGATCGGGAATCGAACCTGTGACCTCCTGGTTCATAGGTGGACCACACCAGCCAGGCTCAGCTGCTATTCTTTGTTCTAAAAAGTATTATAAACTGAGATACCCAGCCCATGATCAGGGTCTTGCTAAGTTCTAATGGGTTGAATTTGATCCTGGCCCAGCTGGTCCCGACCTCAGTGGGTGAGGCAGGAGGCTGTCGCCACCCTTGAAATAATCATACTGTATGTGTTCTGTGTGTTATAAGGCCCATTATTCTTTTTATTTTTCCAGTTAATATCTGGCAGTTTCAAGTTCAATAGACTCTGAAATGAAACACCTGAGGTGCCGTGCTAGTGTATACACATCGACATATTACACTTGTGCAACTAGAGCAGAACAGCTGGTGACCTGGGCCTTATGTTGGCCAGGAGGGTGTTGTTGGGGCCCAGGGAGCCTGGGGGTTGCCCTGCCTCTGCAGTTTATGGACTGGTTTCCTTTCTCGCAGCGGCAGAGCATGGCAATGTAGTTTGGGGGGTTGGTACCATCCAACAGACAGGAACCTAAACAGGCAGTGGCTTTGCCTCTCCCTTTTGCTATGTTTGCAACAAAGATCATCAGAACCCTGAGGGTGTCCCTGGCTGCGAAGACCAAGGAGGGCCTGGGCTGACCCAAGGAACTGTGGTTGTTTGCTTTTTGGTCTGAGTAATACAAACTCTTGTACTTTTCATTTTTTCCATGGCCTCCCTAGCCGTAAGCAGAGAAGTTTCCATGCCCATGTCAGGCCCAGAGATGACAGGTCTGGGCAAGTCCCCATCTGAGCCAGGAACTGATGCTCTGACCCTGAGCCCGGGAGGGAGGCAGCCTCCAGGCTGCACTTGTCAGGACCTGGTTGTGTTCTGGGCACGAGTGTCCAGCTTCCTTTGGAGCCAAGGGACCCAGAATTGGAAGGGAGGTGCCAGGCACATCTGGGTCCAGGAGTCGTTTGAGGCATACAGAGGAAGCTTTGTGCTTAGGCTCTGCAGCCAGACAGCCTCAGTTCTAGTCCCAGCCCAGCTCCTCGGCAGCTGTGTGACCTTAGGCATGTTGTTTTACCTCTCCAGGCCTCAGTTTTCGCTCCTGGAAAATGAGAACAAGAGCATCTATCTGGCAGGGCTGCTTGGAGTCAGAAATAAGCACCCAGCGAAGCCCCAGCTCATAGCAGATCCTCAGCAAGCAGTCAGCACCGGCTCATTTCTGTAGAAAAGGCCCAAGTCTTCATCATGCTCTGCAGTGGTATGGTTGGGAGGGTAAGGCAAGGTTCGGGTACCCTTCACAGACTGAGGAATGCTCCACTCCAGCTGGGTAACCAGTAAACAGGTAGAAACTGAGCTGCCACACCACGCATTCCCTAGGGTGAACTACCCTTAAGTCCCTCTGTCCCTAGGTGTCCTCTGGAGTGGAAAGAACATAGGAACTGAGACCTGGGGAGCTTGTTTTGACCTGGACCCTGGATCTGAGCAGAGACCATCTGGAATGGTGGGACTGATGCCTGGCCCAGCCTTGAATAGAGAACCCTATTTGGCTGAGATCCCTAAGAAAATGAGCAGTGTACCCCTCTTTCCTGGTAAGACCACTTGTATCATAAAACAGTAGAGTCATCGGCGCTCCTGGAATAGTCAGGTCATGTGGGAAATGTAACGGGGAGCCCCAGGTAAGCTTCTCAGGCAGCTTCTACCCTGTGCTGCCAAGTATGTAATTAAACTAGAGCTCCCTGGGCCTGTGGGCACAGGAGGTGCAAGGTGGTGGTTTCCATAGCAGCCATGGAAACTAGCTGAGTTGCAGTCAGCTCTGCTAAGGGTGTAGCTCCAGGTCAGTACAAACAGAGGCCAAATAGCAGACTCATGGTGATGGTCCTTGAGAAGGGGACCAGGGGAGATGGGCTCCAAGGACCCTCCTAGTTCTTGGTCCTGTGATTTCACCAGCCCATGACTAGCAGCAGTTCAGCCTTGGTAATGCACTGGAGCGTCCTGGAGAGCTTAATTTAGTTGGTTCTGGGAAAGGCCTGGACATCAGGATTTTTTTTAATATATGTATATTTTATTGATTTCAGAGAGGAGGGGAGAGGGAGAGAGAGATAGAAACATCAATAATGAGAAAGAATCATCGATGAGCTGCCTCCCGCACGACCCCCACTGAGGGTCAAGCCTGAAACCTGGGCATGTGCCCCTGACTGGAATCAAACCTGGGACCTCTCAGTTCACAGGCCAACGTACTATCCCCTGAGCCAAACAAGCTGGAGCTGGACATCAGGATTTTTAAAATCTTTCCAAATGATTCTAATGTGCAGCCAAGGCTGAGAACCACTGGCAAAAGGCAGGCGGGCTAACAATAAAATTACAATTTATGTGCCAGATACTGTGCCAAGCACATTGTCTGCATTATCTCCTTTAATCCTCCCATGAATCCTCGTTTTTCCAGGTGAAGAAGCCTGCTCAGAAAGGGTAAGAGCAGTGAGCACTGGCGTTCTATTCCAAGGCTGTCAGATTTCAAAGCCCAGGCTGGTAATCCCCATAACAACGGCCTTGGAGGCGATGTGAAGAGGAAGATGGGGACATGTCTGGGGCAGGCCCTAAGTGAGTCTCCCCTGTCCCCAAACTGAGGTCCCCAGCCCTGTGCCACCCTGTGGATAGGAGGAACACTGACAGGCCAAGCGGGATTGGCTGTTTCCCCAGAACCCAGTGACTCATGGGGAGGCCCTGGGAGACCTGCCTTTTCATTTGGAAAAGGTGGAACCTGAGACTTTGTGCTCAGAGAGATGGTGAATCATGATTCCCTACCATTCCATGAATGGCAGTCTTTCAACTTCAGACATAGCATCAGATGAGATTTTTGTTCCCCAGGGAGTGATAGGGAATCACATTTTGTTTTCCAGGTGTTTTGGGTTTAAAGCAGACTCAGGGGAAAAAAGTCGGGAGGCATCCATAACATAGGACCAGAGCCTTTATATTTGCAGTTCCATTGGAACTCAGCGAAAGGCAAACCCAGCAGGTTCCTGTTTTACTGGCAGTAAAAGGAAATTGGACAGCAGTTATTTAAAAAGGAGTCTGAGTTATTTAAATCTAAAATTTAGGGGTACGTGTATGTTTTAAAAGGAAGCTTACAAGGCCTGGGGATTTGGGTTGAACGGCTTTTTATGAATATGACATGGAAAATATTTTCCTTTCTTATTTTAAACCTTCCCCTTTTGCTGTTTGTTTTCTAAAATTAGAAGTCAGGAAGAAGTATGCAGATCTAGCTAGAAAGAAAAGTGAAGCAAGTCAGGCACGTTTCAAAGTTTAATTGAAGTGACAGACTGAAAAGAAGACTCTCCAAGAAGAGAAATAATTCTTCTCACTTTATAGAGCAGAGTCATTATTTTAGCTTAAACAACTTCAGATGTGATTGACCTTACTGGACATGGAAGGGCTGGATTTGGCACTTCCCGAAAGAACAAAGACTGGAGTGGAGGCAGCTGCCTAAATGTCAACCAAGGATGCTTAGCAAAAGGCTGGAGGGCTGTGGGGGGTTCATCAGGCTGTCACTCCATCTCCCCACCCTTGTTCCTGGTCATGGCAAATCAAGGGCCTCTTAAGTCGTGGTCCAGATGGAAAACCTCCCACCTTCCCTCACCCCAAAGCCTAACCAAAGAACTGATGGCTGGGAATGCCCCATCCATCTCCCGGCTCAAGTCACTGGGCCAGATGTCAGAGACCAGGCTGGTATCTTGGAATGAATGGCTGCCACCTACACCATGTCATTGTGATTGATGGCTCATTTTGTTTCTAATTTTGTTTCTTACTTTTTGATAATAGTTTTCTATTCATTGAAAGGGCTGAGGACTGACATCTCTGAACTTTTGGCCATTAGAAAAGAACATGCAACTCAAATTAGTTTAAGAAAAAAAAAAATAGAGCCCGGCTGGTGTGGCTCAGTGGTTGAGCATCGATCTATGTACCAGGAGGTCATGGTTCGATTCCTTGGTCAGGGCACATGCCTGAGTTGCGGGCTGGATCCTGATGGGGGGGGGGGGGGGGGACGGGCATGCAGAGGCAGCTGATCAATGATTCTCTCTCATCATTGATGTTTCTGTCTCTCCCTCCCCCTTCCTCTCTGAAATCAATAAAAAAATATTTTTTTAAAAAAAAGAAGAAAAATATCCTTGCGTGAGGATTAAATAAATAAATAAATAAATAGACATTTAAAAAAAACAAGCAAACGGAAGTAAATTTGGAATGGGTGTGGCTGACTCCACACAGTATCATTAGAGCGCTTTCCATCTGTGGCTCTGATGATTTCTTCTTGGTTTCATTTTCCAGACAATATTTTTCTCTCTCTTTTTAAATATGTGTTTATTGACTTTAGAGAGAGAGGAAGGGAGAGGGATCGAGAGATAGAAACATCGATCAGCTGCCTCCTGCACGCCCCTTACTGGGGATCAAGCCTGCAACTTGGACATGTGCCCTGACCAAGAAGATAACCAGTGGCCTCTTGGTTCATGGGTTGACACCCAATCACTGAGCCACACCAGCTAGGCTATTTTTTCTTTTTTTTAATGGACATATAATAATATATGTTTCAGGTGTTCAACATAATGATTTGATATTTATACAGGATGTCCCCCAAAAATGTATTTACACTGTGAATAATTATTAATTCCAATGGGTTAAATCTGAAAAGAAAGAAACATCAACTGAGCTATCAATTATTAAAAGTGTGTATACATTTTTTGGAGACACCCTGAACATTATTGCATAACAATCACCACAATAAGTTCAATTAACATCCATCACCACACATAGTTACAAATCGTGTTCTAGTGATGAGAATTTTAAGATCTACTCTCTTAGCAACTTTCACATATACAATACAGTAAGTCCCCATGCTGTACATTATATAGACCAGCTTTCTCCATGTGATTGGCAAGAAGCCCCTCGTCTATCAAACTCAGCAGTGCCAATAAAAAGATCTTCCTTATAGGAAAGCCTCAGGGAAGATCCCCATTGGCTCAGAGTTAGTCAAATGACCATTCCTGAACTAACCCCTGTGTCTGGGGTGCAGTGATAAGATCAGCCTAGCCTGGGTCTTGTGCCCAAGCCTGTGGAAGTGAGCGAGGTGTTGGTGGGACAGGAGACAGTGAGTGACAGCTCTGCCGGAAGCATGTGAGTAGGCAAGGAGATCCTTGAGGCAGGCAAAAACTACCTTGCCACCTCCTTGGTCTACCTCAGTTCCAAGTGTTGTGTTAGACAAGAATGTCTGTGAGGAGCAGAGGGTGAAGATGCTTGAGGTTGTGATGGCACGTCGTTCACGTGTTCATCAGCCATTGTTTTTGACTCCTGTGATCACTCAGGCGCTGTTCTGGTCTTTGGGATCCAGCATTAAGCAAAATAAATAATCAATGTCCCAGTGAAGTTTATACTCTTGTGGGAAGAAAACAGTCAAAGAGATAAAATAAATAAGCAAAGTACATACAGAATGGCACACAGTGCTGTAAGGAAAAATAAAGCAGGGCAGGAATAAAGCGGACAGGGAGTTTGAGGGGGGTCGGGTCACAGTTCTACAGGTGGGGGGGGGGCAGGTTCACAGAGGCCACATTTCAGCAGAGCCCTGCAGAGGTGAAGGAGGGAGCCATGCAGACATCTGGGAGAAGAGCCTTCCGGAAAGAAGGCAGAAGGGTGCCAGTAGCTCAAGGAACAAGGAGGTGAGTGTGGCTGGGGCAGGACCAGAGAGGAGTCAAGAGCACAAGCTGAGTGCAGTCAGGTGACAGGGTGCCCACACACACAGTCTCTTGGTCACTGTGAGCTCCAGGGCTTTTGCCCTGAGGGACAGTAAAAGCCACCGAAAGTCACATGATGTGGCAAAGGATCCCACTTGTTTGCTGTTTTCTCCTCGGTTGATTATCAATACGTTGGGAGCAGAGACATTATTTAGGTATTCATTCACTCATTCACTTACTCATCCATTCATTCCTTTATTCACCAAATGCCTGCTCTTTACCTACTACCTGCCAGGTGCTGGGAGCTCAAAAATGAGGAGCCCACCACCTAGTGGGAAAGGAAGAGAAGTAAATAGAGATGGCAGAGCCGTGTGATATAAAAACTCCACAAACAGCCTCAAGTGCCCTCACCCCCTCCAGAAAGGGCAGCAGTAGTGGTTCCAAGTGGCTCCAAGCCCAGGATCTCAGGCTGATCCAGATATAGCTTCTCACGGTCCCACAGCCTAGAGCCAAAGGGTGCATTAACTCTGCGCATGCCAATGTGCTAAGTAAGCACCATGAATGGGAAAAGGGGATAGTAGCAGCACACTTCCCCTTTAGGTCAGCAGAGAAGGGGATCAGCATTTACGGGTACCTGGTCCGTGGGCCAGAGCCATTTCCAGACTCCTGCTCCAGCTGGGGTTGGGGTGGGGTGACTTTCCTCGAGTAGTTCTCCGGCTACCTGTGCTCTGGGGTTGGAGGTGAGTCCGCTGTGGCTCAGCTGATTAAGCATCATCCCATGCACTGAAAGGTCGCTGGTTCAATTCCCAGTCTTGCTGGCTTGAGCCCCAGTAGGGGGCATGCAGGAGGCAGCTGATCAATGATTCTCTTGTCAATGTTTCTTTCTCTCCCTCTCTCTAAAAAAAAACACAAAACAACAACAACAAAAAAAAACACAAAAAAAACATACTCTCTTAAAATAATAACGGTGGAGGTGGGGTGTTTCTTCATGATCCTCCATGGCCAGCCTTACATGGGATTGGGGAGGAAAGGGGGCCGGTTTACTAGATTCCTCTTCTGGGGGCCACACTGCTTTGTGTTTATCTCTGTCTTCACAGCCTTTTGCACAGTGACTGCATGCACTAGGCTTTCAGTAACTATTTGTTAATGCCAGTGGGATGTCCATAGGGTACTGCCGGTGGACACCCAGGACAGGGGTCTAAATCAGGTTGTGGCGCATGGGGTGGGCATCAGGGCCTCTGGATTTGTGGCTTGGAGGACCCGAAGGATGGGACCGCAGCAGGCCGTGCAGGAGAGGCAGCTGCTTTGGAGATCAATGAGGAATTCATTTTGAGGTGTTGAGTTAGCGGTACCCATGGGCCTGGAAGTCTCCAGAGCAAAGAACAGGGCCAACGGGAGAGGAGAGTTGGCGAGCTGGAAGGAAATGAGCGGTGGTGTGGGCAAGTGAACTGGGGCGAGATATCCGAGGAAGAGGAGCACTGGGCGGGGACTGGCATGAGGCCAGGAAGGTGCTGGATGGAGAGGAAGTGACAGCCCTGCCGAGGTCGCATCTCACCCTTCCTCAGTATTCCCTCTACTTGGCAGACACAGGGCCAAGCGATGTCTCAGCTCCAAACCCGGGGACTCCTGGGTCAAGGAAAGCAGGGCTAAGGCCTCTGGGAGGGGATGGGCCTGGTGTTTCCATGGCACCCTTCACAGCTGTCTCCCAAGAGGGTGCAGGGTTGGGCCACTGGGGGCTATGGGTCTGTGGGAGGAGCAGCAGGGTTTCCTGACGGCATCTTCGAAGGTGTCTAGCTTAGTTTTAAGGCCCGAGAGGAACTTCTCTCGAGAGTCTTGGCCTGAGCAGCTGCTCTTCCACAACATTCCCTGTGGCCCCAAGGAAGCTGTGGACGAGGTGCAGGAGGGCAGCAGGCTGTGGGTGTGGCAACCATCTCAGAAGCATTCCTTCCACTTCCTGATGCACGAATGGTGCTCAGCGGACCTTTGTTGGACGAATGGGTGGATGAATGAGTGAGTGAGTGAATTCAAGCACTTGTAAGCAAATGAATGGGTGCTCCAGTGCCTTGGAACCCCCAGGAGCTTGCCCCAGTGGCTGGAGGATGGTGGCTCTCCGTCAGTGTTTATTGGGTGATGGGTGAGAGTGAAAAGAGGGCTCGGAGGTTTTCTGAGCCCGCGGAGTGACCATCAGTCCTGAAGGAATAAATGTTATTTCACACATTCAACTTGAAGGATAATTAAGTGGCATTCTCTCCCTGTGGGAGCTTCTGCAGTTGTTCTTTTTTTTTTTTAATCTTTATTGTTCATATTATTACAGTTGTTCCTCTCCCCCCCCCATAGCTCCCTTCCTCCCAGTTCCCACCCCACCCTCTGCCCTTCTCCCCCACACTGTCCTCATCCATAGGTGTACGATTTTTGTCCAGTGTCTTCACGCACCCCCAAACCCCTTTTCCCCTGAGAATTGTCAGTCCACTCCCTTTCTATGTCCCTGATTCTATTCTATGCACCAGTTTATTCTGTTCATCAGATTTTTTATTCACTTGATTTTTAGGTTCACTTGTTGAAAGATATGTATTTGTTGTTCATAATTTTTATCTTTACTTTTTCTTCTTCCTCTTCTCAAAGGATACCTTTCAGCATTTCATATAATACTGGTTGGGTGGTGATGAACTCTTTTAGCTTTCTCTTGTCTGTGAAGCTCTTTATCGGACCTTCAATTCTGAGTGATAGCTTTGCTGGGTAAAGTAATCTTGGTTGTAGGTTCTTGCTATTCATCACTTTGAATATTTCTTGCCACTCCCTTCTGACCTCAGAGTTTCTGTTGAGAAGTCAGCTGACAGTCGTATGGGTGTCCCCTTGTAGGTAACTGACTGCTTTTCTCTTGCTGCTTTTAAAATTCTCTGTTTGTCTTTTGTCCTTGGCATTTTAATTATGATATGTCTTGGTGTAGTCCTCCTTGGATTCCTTTTGTTTGGGATTTTCTGCGCTTCCTGGACTTATAAATCCATTTCTTTCACCAGGTGGGAGAAGTTCTTCTGTCATTATTTCTTCAAATATGTTTTCAATATCTTGCTCTCTCTCTTTTTCTGGCACCCCTATAATTCTGATGTTGGTACGCTTGAAGTTTTCCCAGAGGCTCCTTACACTTATATTTTTGGATTCTTTTTTCTTTTTTTTTTTTTCTGGTTGGGTGTTTTTTGCTTCTTCGTATTTCAAATCTTTGACTTGATTCTTGGGATCCTCTAGTCTGCTGTTGGATCTCTGTATATTATTCTTTACTAGGGGCCCGGTGCACAAAAATTTGTGCACTCGGGGAGGAGGGAGTCCCTCAGCCCGGCCTGTGCCCTCTCACAGTCTGGGACCCCTCAGTGGATGTCCTATGATGGCCCCAGTCTGCCAGGCGCCTTTTGTGTGTGTGTGTGTGTGTGTGTGTGTGTGTGGCCACTGGGGACCTGCCCCCAGCTGCATCTGAGGC
>PVJC01042406.1:0-14950 GCA_004026665.1 Murina feae
GTTCAAGTTAGTTTTAACATCATCCTATTTATTTCCTTTTTATTTGATATATTCTCTTCTTTCCTCTTTTCTCTTTCCATTTGAATTAGTTTAGTTAAAATTTTGTAGCTATATTTTGTATTAATACACTTTATTTCATTTAGTTTGTACATTATTTCCCTCAGAATGTACTTTCAAATAGTATTAGACCATTTTATGCATATCATAATAATCTTAGAGCTGCTTCCATTTTCTTCTCCAACCCTTTTCTCTGTTTTTTTCATACTTTTTCTCCCGTGTTTCAAACCTCAAAATGCTATTACTATTTTTTAAAACATACACTTATTTCTTAAAGAAACTTTAAAATGACTAAAATATCTATTATACTTACCACATATCTACAACACTGGAATTCTTAGATTTCTTTGTATCTTGACCTTTCTATATGGTTTTATTTTCTTTAGCCTGAAGAATTACTTTTAATATTTTAAAAAAAGAAGTCTGATGCAAAAAATTCTCTGAGGTTTGATTTTTCTAAAGTATACTTCTTTTGCATTCATTTTAAAAGATATTTTTTTCAGTTATGCAATTCTAGTTTTACTATTTTTTTACTTTAGCATTTTATTTGTTTATATTTTTATTAAATCTATTGGGGTAATATTGGTTAATAAGATCATATAGATTTCAAATATACGTTTCTATGATACATGATCTATATATTGTAGTGGTTCTCAACCTTCCTAATGCCATGACCCTATAATACAGTTCCTCATGTTGTGGTGACCCCCAACCATAAAATTATTTTCATTGCTATTTCATAACTGTAATTTTGCTACTGTTAGGAATCATAATGTAAATATCTGATATGCAGGACGTATTTAGGTGACCCCTGTGAAAGGGTCATTCAACCCCCAAGGGTGTCACGACCCACAGGTTGAGAACCGCTGGTATATTGCATTGTGTGCCCACCATCCTGTTTCAGCACTTTAACAATGTCATTGCATTGCCTTTTGCATTACACTGCTTTTGAAATCTGGAATTATTTTTATCTTTGTTCCCTGTTTTATTTACTATGGACTTTTTCACTGTCCGCATTTACAATTTTCTCTTTATTATTAATTTTCAGCAATTTAATTGTGATGTCTTGATGTGATTTTGTGTTTATTCTGCTTGTGTTTAATTATAACTTTTATCAATTTTTGAAAAATGATGACTGTTATTTCTTCAAATATTTTCTCACCCCTATTCTGATGGTTGCTGGGTTAGGCACAAAGAAATATCTGTGGTATGCCATGAAAGAATGCCTGTGAGAAATAACAACAAAACAACTGCAATTTTAATATTGCGTTATAATTTTGCAAATTATTACTTACATTTAATATTTTACTCAAACAATTATGAAAACTAGTTCATATACTCGATTACCTCATAATATAAATGAGAGTGATAGACACAGAAAACATCTATAATATGTTGTGATAAGTTCTTGCAATGAGGGCTTGCATTCTGCACTGTGGGAAAGCAAAACATAAAGAACTAACTGCTCTGCTGTGGGATGGCTGACCAGACAAGCATGGCCACATTTCAGCTAGGTATTAAAGAATGAATATAGTAACTTAGCTAAAGAAAAAGAGAAGAGAGAGCCCTGACTGGTTTGGCTCAGTGGATAGAGCATCAGCCTGCGGACTCAAGGGTCCCAGGTTCAATTCCGGTCAAGGGGCATGTACCTTGGTTGCGGGCACATCCCCAATGAGGAGTGTGCAGGAGGCAGCTGATCAATGTTGCTCTCTCACTGATGTTTCTAACTCTCTTTCCCTCTCCCTTCCTCTCTGTAAAAAATCAATAAAGTTTTTTTTTTTTTAAAAAAAGAGAGCTATGTCATATACAGAGATAACATTTGAAAAGACTTCAAGGTTGACATGGGACTTATTCTTTGGGGAATGGTGAGCCATTTGTTGTGCAGAAGCTGGAGTGCTAGAGTTGTGAAGATAGAAGTACTAAACCGGTAGGCTGGCTCCAGATTGTGAAGGTACTTGAGTGCTATGTTTACAAATTTGAATTTTGAAATAGAGGTATTGTATTCTTTTTATGGTAATTTATTTTATAAGATATCAAGGAAAGGGTGATTCAATCAAATCAGCAAGTAACAGTGGCATTTTCAAGCAACTTTGATACTGAACTAGCCACAGGGTTCTTTTTTCCCCCTCCTGATTTCCCAAATCTGTCTCAATTTCATATAAACTAATAACTGTGGGGTAGACTTTTATTGGCATATTACAGTCCCCTGAATGAGAAAATGTGACAGATAAGCTACAGAACTGCCTTAGTTTTTCTCTCACAAGACAGAACTCTGACCTTCTATTTTGAGTTTGGGGTGTTTGGAATGTTGGTGACTTTTTTTAGTTCAATGACTTAGTTGACTAAGCTAGGAAGGAACTATCTGAAACTGACATGGACTTTTGCCAGAAGATTAGCTAGGGAAATATTAGATTTTCCAAATCCAGTCTCTATCACTTTAAAATAGATAATTTTGAGGGGAATAAAATATCTTGAAAATTAATGGCAATTTTGAGATAGAATATTTTGTCAAAATCAAATTCATTTCATTAAATGCTTGAGAAGAATGCAACGAGTAAATGAGGTATGAATAACTGTAATATGGGACAATTACCACATCAGAAACAATATATTTGTAAAGTTAATTCTTCTTGAACATGAACAATCCCCTTACACTTGACCCCTTTCTATTGCCTCTTCCATGCTTGAACTCTCCTTGAACTTTGAAGATCCATCTTGAGAGTATGATATGGCCATCTCTTTTGCATCTGGTTATTTTAGCTCCAATTTGCAGCCCTAAAATGGCAATTATGGTGATGTATTGCAGAAGTCACCCGACATGGATTAGTATCGGGATCAGCACATTTATGCACAGGAGTAGTGAATGGAGACTGCAGCTATGATTTTAAATGACTTGATTAATTCTGAAACAACATTTCAGAGTCCATTAGGTCCAGCAGGTATTGGGGTACAGACTGTGCTTTTTTCCTAAACAGCATATTCGATTAAAATGCCAAAGTATTTTGGATTCATCTATTATCTTTCCTAGAATAGTTTCCTTTCACTCTGTTAAATCCCATTAACACTCACCACTCCTCCTGAAAGAGATCCTCTCCTTGTTCTGCTTCTACCCAAGTTCTCTTGTATCAGTTACTGACCACCAGCTCTGTCTGAACCACTTGAACAATGTGTTCTGTTCTTGTTTAAGGGGATATTTACATGACAAAACTCCTGCTAGAAGCTCTTGCTAACTCAGGTCAAAATAAGGCCAATTGTGGTGTATATTCTTAGGGCCATTTCATCAGCAACTTGTGTCAAGGTTAGAAATGTGTCTGGTTAATGCCTTGGTTCAATGCTTTCTTTTACTACTAACTATACATGTACATGACATTATGCATCTCCCCTCTGCCCTCCACCCCATCTGGATGTCACTGCTCTAATAAAAAACATGTAGTTCTTTGGGTTTTCAAATTCCTAGATTCTTTGTCGATTTTCATGGATTCTAAGGTATCTTTCTTTGAAAAATTCTGACAATGGGCCTTTCATGCTTCATTACTTCCAATTCCTTTCTTTACAGCATAAAGAGCACTTCAATAGTTCAGTGGCACAACATTTGTACAATAATCTCAAAATGCGGTATCATGAATTGTTCTGTCATCTGTTCCCCTAGCACAATGGGCCTGTCTCTATTATAGCACATAGCAACGTGTATTCCAGCTATTTTTGTGTCGCTACATTTGTCCTCCTTAAGAGTCACAATTTATTCTTCTATCTTTAGCCATGTTGCACATTTATCCATCCATCCTTCAACCCATCCATCCATTCATTCATCAGTCCATCTACTTAACACATGTAGAGACTTACATTATTGTTATTGTTGTTTTTTGCTAAATAATGTGCTACATATTCAATAAATATTTTTAATTTCATTGAATTAATATACTCTTGGAAGCCAAACAAAAACAAATCATGCCCGTTCTAGTCACGAAGTTTCTCAAAATTAATGTTTCCCTTATAAATATCTAATATAATGACAATATAATAAGTATATAAAATATGTATAAATAGGAGGCAGAACACTTGGTTATTAGTATCAACTTTTTTTAATACTAATGATTGAGTTACTTAAACAAGTCACATAATCTCTTTGTGATTTTTTTTCATTGTAAAATATAGATGAAACTATTTTTCCTACCCAACTTATGGTGCTGTAGAAAGGATTGAATAAAAGAATATAAGTGAAAATATTTTGAAAACCATATAAAAATACGACTTGGTATAATGATAAAGATGGTAGTTGAAAGTATATGACTGTGTTTCACATGTGTTATACCTGGGATAATGTCTTCCACAGCAAGAGAGTTAACATTCATTATGAAGCTGTCACAGGTAAACTGATAAAACTATTTTGTCATTCAAGTTATAAATTTATGTATGCTTTTAATATGATGACCAATATATATTTATTCACAAGAAATGGATACCACGTTTAGTAATAAAAGTTCAAATTTTTCTGTTTTACTAAAAGGAACATAGTGTAAAAATAGAATACAAATTATTTTAATGTTGAAAACTTGAATCTGAGTTACCTAATAACTTTCTATAATAGTTATAATTATAACTATTATAATTTAAAGGACAGATCATAATTATAGTTTTTTTAATTCCTAAGCTTCAACATTGATACTTTTAAAACATTTTGTTCATTTCTTCTTACAAATTTGGCAACAACTGAGAAATAGGACATAAAAGTCAGACAAATAGAAATCCTTATTACTCATAACAGCTGAATTAGTGAGTATTACTTTAGGTTTATACCAGAGAGGGCTTACTAATATATCACTGGATGAGCCTTTCCTCTCTCCTCAGCACTACAGGCCCCATCGTGCACAGGTAGGACTTGATCTGCTAAGCTACCACATGGGAGAGTGGCCCAAAAGCTTGCATCCTGCAGTCAAGCTGGCTCTTAATGAGAGGGACCCAAAAGATGTATCAAATGTACTCAATTACTTCTCCCCAATTCCTCCATTAGATCAGTCGCTGTTTCCCTGAGAGGAGTAACTTGTCCATGCTGCACACCCTGGAGAACAGAGTGGAAATGTCCTCCTTTAGATGGAATCATGGGTAGTAACTGTCCTCAACACATCAACTTCATCTGTTACGCACAGAGCAAACTCCACCACAGCAGAACCTCAGGCGGCCCCACCAGGGGTTGTCAATGTCTACTGAACATCCTGAAGAAGAGAGGAAAGACCTTGCCTTTTAATATGTCTACCCCCACCTTTACACTCCCACCCTGCCTTCTCTTTCTAACAATCTAATCAAGAGTTTGTTTTTTTTGTTTAAAAACTACAACAGAAATAATTGTTTTTAAACATAGAACAGTCCTATATTTTGCTTTAGGAAGTTGGACTTACTAGTTGCTAAGATCTTTCTCTGTTGAAAATATTTAGTGACTCAGAATTAGTACCCATGTAGGGAAATCATGAAGTTGCTCAAAAATAGATATTGCTCTTTTTAGTTACGATTTCTTCTTTCTACTTTCATTCCAGAAAACTAAGGTTGTTGATCTTAAATAGTAGGTGAGCAGGTACTTCAAATCTTTTAATAGACATCAATAGTAAATTGGTTGATTACTGTTGAAAAGAATAAAAAGTATCAAAATATTATTCCAGTGCATGATGTTTTGTAAATATTATCATTTTAGCATCATTTTACTTTTTAAGGCAACACTTTTCTGGATAGGTGGAAAAAAAAAGACTAGTTGAAATCACACACCTTGGTCGAACATCTGTTGTGTGCAAGGCATTGTGCTAAGTACTGTGGAAGATAGAAAAATTCTAAAATATGAACAATTCCTGCACACCATCTATGCATAATTTCACCCACAAGCATCATATTCTAATAGAAATATGTTGAATTAAATCTCAATACTGGAGGCCAAGGGCATAATGCAGGGTCCCAAACAGAGCAAACCCAGGGCTGCCTGGCTTAAAAGTAATGGAAAAGAAACGCTAGTGCTAAAGATGTGGATTCCAGCTGGTGGGAGGTGCATTAGAACAGATTGAACACAGAATCCACTGGAGTGTCATACAGCCAGACAACAGCACAAAGCCCTAAGTGCCTGAGAGGAAGCTTTGAATAGCTCAGCCAGTCTTTCAGTTTGAATGGATAGTATTGGACAGCAGTGTCTCAGGCATTGGAAGAGTGTGTGAGGAAAGAGGAGGAGATGTTATGAATATCTTATCCTGAGCTTTAAGATGAGAACAATGGGCTTCTTATCCAAAGTGAATTGAGATTGACTGTCCTATTTCAAATAGCCAAGAAACTTACGTATCTTAAACTTGGACATGTTTATGCCATAGGGAGTTTCTATATATGGATTCACTTTACAAAATAGCACGCTGTCTTTGCTTGATCTTTTTAAAATTCTTTAAACAAAATTAAAGTTCATGAAAATAAAACTCACATCGTCTTCCTGGTGTAGAGACTTATGCCCTGCTGAAAAGGCCAAGTAGGACTCAAGTCTGCCTTGAAGATGATGGTAGAGGAGTAAACAAATGCTAGGTAAATTTTCTTAAGTGTTTGCTTATTTCACAAACATTCTTAGCTTTCAATTCATCATAGTTATAAAATTCTTAAAGTTTAAAGTATTTTTAAAATCATCTAAAAATAACCTCTCACCTATTTTAATAATGCCTCCTCCACAAGCATCTCCCATAGATGGTCAAAACCTTCTGAATGAATTTGGTTGTTTTAGTGATTCAAAGTTCCTTTTTTTAAAAAAATCTCTTTGCAACCAATACCTTACAACTTTTATTCTTTAATTCCCTATCTGACCTTCCCCATCTATAGACAACCATCATTTGTTGGAATATAACTGTCTTCCCTTAGTTTTTCCTTTGAGAGAATCATATTCATGTCCTTTAGCAATTCTTTGTGTGGCACCCTTTTCCAAGGGAATATCTTAGGAATATTATTTCTTTGTATTTTATTTATTTCATTTCCACTGAAATTACCCCATCTCCCTCCCCTCCACCTCCTACCTTCATTTTTTGGGGGGAAATTTTCCACATTTCCCTTCCCAGAAACTATTACAAGATGACATGTAGGAACATAAACAAGTGTTGGGCTTTGTGTGAGCAGATAGACTCATAGAGTTTTATAAGTTTGAGAGACACTCAGGAGGAAAAGCTTTTTGCTTACAAGCCTACTACTGTGTGCAGGAAGCTTACTTGTCAATTTCTGAATAGGCAGGAACATTTGGTAGCCTATTTTCTTCACATTTAGTATTGAATTAGCACGAAATAACTGGTCTTCCATGTTCTATGCGGCTATGTATGTGTACCTTGGGCTTTATGTCTATTCTTTATGGGTCAAAGCAGGAAAAAGTATTTCCAAATGATTGAGACCAAAAATTTCTCATAGAAGAATGTTTTATTTGGGGTCTAATTTATCTGTTTTGTGGCTTTATTCATTTCACGGGCAATTTCTCACATGTCCATTGTTTTCATTTTTCTTGAATCTTTATTACAGAATAGTTGGAATGCAAATACCCATTATTATCCAGAAATGGGCATTCAGTTGATTTTGAAGAAATCTGAACTTTTTACTTGGATTATTCAGTCATTCAAAACTATATTTCTCTGTGAGTTTCAAATCATAGCAGGGATATTTAGGCAACAAAAAAAATTTAAGGTTGTCCTTAAAGTCTAGTTTTAAGGGAAAGGACTATAAAAAATAGTGAATGGGTATTCTAACTAGGTAGAGAAACTAATGTGTGTATGAAGGTAATGTAGGAGTGATGCCCAAGGCGTAGAGTAGGGTGGGAGTTCATGTGATGAGCATGAGCCAGGAGGTGATGTATGAGGGACTGTGTCATAGATGTCCATCCCTCAATAGAACATCTAAGGTTGACACTTTTACCAAACAACAGTGACTTGTTAATATGTTTTTCCTCTGAAAAAGGGTAACCAAAAATTCACACCCTCCCAGAGGCTGGAGAGTGGTCAGACTTTGTGTCTCAATGTACCACAGAGGGACCCTCTTTTCAAGTCACACAGAACTCCTCTGGAGCCTCTCCCATCATTCTTCCCCAACCTCCAAACCTTTGAGACACCAGCCTAACACTAACTGTGTTTGTAATGAATGGGGAGGAGTGGCAGCACCCCATTCTGGAAAATTCCACTGAAACGTTTCCTTAAGCAGATTCTGACCTCAGGCACACAGCATCCTTTGTTTGCATTTCTCACTCTGCCCCCTGCTAAAGTGGAGGGTTTTAACAGTGGGAGCTCAGAATAGAGCTGCAACATGGAGCATAGGGATACACCAATCCTTATTTTATTAACACTGTAAATTCCATTTCCTCAGAATGGCCAATTTTTCTCTGCCTAGCAGCAAAAAGATAGTTAAAGGGACTTCTGGTGACATTCCCTTTGTTTAATGAAGCTTGGAGTTATGGGCAACTGCCTTGAACTGCCGTTATTATCTGCATGAGTGAATAAGGGCTGAGGGTCCAAGTCTGTGCAAAGACTTTTATTGCAAATAGGCACATTGATCATTCATAATCAGACCTACCAGGTCAGCAGAGCTGCGATGACAGCAAGCCCTGAAAAAAGCTGACCAACGGAGCACTGGTGCTCATAGGGTAACATAATATTCAAGCAGAATGAGACCCTCTTTTCTTTATATGCTTGTCTCTTGGCTTTCTTCTGACAGAGTGGGAATGAGAACCAACAGGCATTTGAACTCTATCCCATATCACCAATCACAGAGTCATCCTCTGCTCCTCTTAGGCCTCTACATGTTTCCAGAGCCTGTTTCTTTAGAGCTGTGTTCCTCCTGTGTAAAGGTTTGTGCTGTCAGTCTCACATTACCATGTGATTTAGGGTATTATGGGGCTGGTTCCCTGTAAATCCCTCGCTTTCTGATTCCCGTTATTTACATTAGACTCACATTCAGAAGAGAGCATTTCAAAGACATCCCGATTTGAAACTTCAGAGTGAATATCCAGCCACGTTTGTTTCCTTATCATTTCATTGGCTAGTAAGCTTTTAAAATATACCTTTGAATACATGGACATCCTATTTGAAAAGTTGGGTTTATTACTTTACTAGTGGCCGGTGCATGAAATTCATGCACGGGGGGTGTGTGTCCCTCAGCCTGGCCTGCAGCCTCTCCAATTTAGGACCCCAGATTTGTATGTTGGTTTGTTGACACTGTGGACAAAAGGAGCCTCATGCTAGTCTAAAAAGCTCAGAAGAGGCCTTTATGGCAGTCTTGCAAACTCAGAGACCTAAAGTAACCACAAAAGATGGTCTGAAAATAAACTACAAACAGGTTATAGTGGGTAGTCACATTCTAGGCCAGTATTTTCCCTGACAAAGATCACCTTTGATCTTTGCTGAGCCCATTTGTCTTTTTGCCTCTAAGATAACTTATTTGTGAGATGTCTGGGTAACTTGTAACTTCCCTTTCTTTCCAGACCCCTCAGGGCACAACAAATGGCACCAGGACATTCCCTTATTGTTATTGTTATCAAGTTAATGTCAACTGTTAATTATGTTAAACAATCCTGTAGGCATCTATGTGAAAGATGCATATGTCTATCATTTCACCTTTTACCCTATCCCAGAGATTTCCCCGCTTTGTTTTATCCCACCTCCTTAATCTATCACCAATGAATTTCATGTAACCTACTTGTGTATTTTCCTTTTGATGGTAAATTTATAAAAACATGGTATGAACTCCCATTTTCTGGAGAATTATCTCAATTCATTGAGGTTCTGCTTCCTGGCATATGTCGACAGTTTGGTTCAAATAAACTCACAAAATTCTCTACAGGTTTCATTGTGTTTTTTCATTAACAACGCAGTGACACAGGGACAATGGAAAGGCCTGTACCCTCACCTAGATTATAAAATTGGAAGGACTAGATAATACATGCATTTTAGATTTTAGGCCTCCTGATTCTGCTCTAAAGAGTGACAAAGCTAAGCAGGTATTAATTACTGGAGGGCATGACAGTAGTGGCAGGGATATAAAATTAGAGCAGAGTCTGAAATCAAAGAGGATTTTGAGATTAATAGTATATGGTGAAAGCACCAAGAAACTCAATTTGAAGTCCCATGTTCATACAGAAAAGTGATGTTGCTAGCCCATCCAATTTTGAATTGGATGTGCTTTGTGAATTATTTTTCTAATGGTGATGAATTTGCAATGGTCTATCCATACGTGATCACTCAATTGACCTTGTGACCAATGACAAGCATATGTCAAATGGCTGGCAAGGGTGAGGGGTTTCCTGAGTCATCTGAGTGATGAACCCATGAGCTTGTGTAATTTCTTCATCAGCTGTGCTAAGAGAACAAAGAGTGCGCTAAAGGGGTAAAAAGGAAAATGTGACTATTTTGATCATCACTTCTTCTGCGACTTGATCATCACTTCTTCTGTGACTTGAATCAACTAGGCTGTGATTTTTCCATCAGATGCTGAGAAATGAGCAAGTATTTTGAGTCTAAAACAACTAAATATATACACACCTATGACAGTATTTTTAGATGTTTTTTCACATTGCCATATAAACTCAAAATCAGCCCAAAACAGTAGTCCAACAAATTTTGTAATTGATTTTGCACTTAGTGAACTACTCAATAATACATAGGTACTAGTAATTTTATTTTAACCATTAATTGGAAGAAGTTTAATCATATAATTTTGGAAATAAAAGGGACTTTGTGGTTTAATCACTCATTCTTAACTAAATAATCTTGAGGCTCAGGAAAGTAAGTGACTATCCTGAGGTTACTAGGCTGGAGATGATCAGAGATTTATCGGGCCCCTAAATTCTAGCTCAATGTTTTTTTGCCTTACTTTCTATAATAGTTTGTATTTTTTAGATTTTTACACATGAGTATTCATTCAAATTTTCTCTTTGGTTCTAATTACATGATTTTGAGGTTTAGTGTCCAAATGAGAATCATATACTGCCTTTAGTTTTTATGATTCTTAAATCTTCTCCAGTCTGGAACAATCCCTCGGTCTTCCCTTAGTTTTCATGATCTTGATATTTTTAAAGAGTTACTTAGTAGAGTGTCCCTCATTTGGGGTTTGTATGAGATTTCCTCCTATCTAAGGTTGGGTTATGAATATTTGTAGAGTACAACAGAAATGGCACTGTATTATTTTCAGAGTACAATACTAAGAAGTACACTCTACCAAGTCTTCTTATCACTGATAATGTGCCCAGTGAACACTTGGTTAAGGTGTTGTCTGCTAAGCTTCTCCACTATGAAAAATATGTTTTACTTATTAAATAATAAGCAATTAGCCAGTATTTGTGGGGAGATGCTTGAGATCATGTCAGTTTCATTTTTCACATCAAACTTTCATCCATTAATATTAGTATCCATTAATAATGTTTTTCTAAAACTATTATTTTCATTGTTGCTAAATAACTATTTTCTAATGCCAAATTTCCTTCTATATTGTTAGTTGACTCTAAGCAAGACTTTTCCCATCTTTTGCTTTTACTTAATCATCATATGTACATATCATTATGAACTCAAGGATATCAATTTTATTCACTGGGTTATAATTTTTTACAGGCATTTTTATTTTGATATTCTGTCACATATTTGACCAGTGAGAGTTCCTTTAAACAGAATCTCATCTTTTCTTGCTATATACACTTCATTTTTTTTTAGCACTTTATTAGTTTCTGGCAAGTCAAGATATTCTAGGATTTATCATGGACTTTTTTTTCACCCTATCCTTGAAATCAGCCAATTCTCTAGAGAACCTTAGGTTTTTAGTGGTGTTTAGAAACCGAGATCTGTGCACTATTTTATTTGCTTCAGGGTTCTCTCAGCAAAAAGACCTAGGAAATATATGCTGAGTAGCCAGATTATTATGACCACCTGATGTTTGTAGGCAAATTAGCTATAATTTCATGCTGAAGTTGCTAGAGGGCCAAACCATTATAAACATCTGAATAGCACAACATACCTAAGTATTGTTGCTGATCAGGTTCATCCTATCATGTTGATGGAGTGTCCCAGAGGAGATGGCTTCTTCCAACAAGACAATGCGCCATGCCACGTTGCTCGTATTGTGCAGGAGTGGTTTCAAGAACATGAGGGAGACTTTATCTTGCTTAGGTGGCCCCCACAATCACCAGATCTCAATCCAATTGAGCATTTGTGGGTTGAAGTTAAAAGAGCCACCAGGCAGCTGGTTCCACAACCATCAGATCTCACAGAATTGGACAGTGCTATTCATCAGGCATGGTGTCGGATTCCTCGCATCACCTTTCAACATCTCGTGGAGTCAAAGCTAAGGAGAATCACCAGAGTATTGAAGGCAAAAGGTGGCACAATGAAGTACTGATGGGGTGATCATAATAATCTGGCCACTCAGTGTATATGTATGGGTGTGTATAAGTATATATATATTCATACTTATAAATTCTTATTTTCCACAGCAAGAAAATATGACCACAATATATTTGTTTATTTATTTTAATCCTCTTGTATCTGTCAATCTCAG
The DNA here is from genome assembly GCA_004026665.1 of Murina feae. Taxonomy (NCBI): domain Eukaryota; kingdom Metazoa; phylum Chordata; class Mammalia; order Chiroptera; family Vespertilionidae; genus Murina; species Murina feae. The sequence continues at coordinate 12,583 of PVJC01042406.1, forward strand.
AGACACATAAGCCGTTTCCTTGGGCCCAACAAAACGGGATTTCCCCTTAGCACTGGCCCCAGAGAATACACTAATCAAGTTCCTTAACACGGCCAGAGTGGGCTGGGCTGGCTGTTTTCCTTCCTCCAGTTCAATTAGGCTCTGAGAAAACCCCAGCTGATTAAGCTGTGGTTAACTGGTTTCTCCTGAAGGCAAACGCTGGTAAGAGGAGAGCGCTCTGATGCATGTCCTGTCTCCCTGCTAGAAACTCAAGGGGAATTTTTCTCCAATATTTACTGTGAGGACCTGGTAGGGCTCCTAGAGGTAAAATTCACAAAAGCGTGGGGTTCCCCCTCACCCTCATGACTGGGTCTTTCTGATGTTTTTATCTCTCAGACTTGTTCACACTGAGCTTCAAGTAAGTCATCAACTGCAGTTCAGTTTGTCCTCCTCCAGCCCTGGTTCCCGTGGAGATTTCACCTTATGGATTTCTGCTCTGGTAAGTTGTGATATTCTGCATTTGCCTCTCGATGTTTATAGTTAGGGGGCAGTGGTTTGCCCTGTGATTTGACTTCTCTTATGGATCCAAGAAGAATTGTTGATTTTTTAGTTTGTTCAACTTTTTACCTGTTTTGATGGAGTGGCAACTCCCAAGCTTCTTATATGCCAGGCCAAATATGGAAGTTTTTACTTAGGCCTTTTCAAATTTCTTTCAACAATGCCTTGTAGTTTTAGGTGTACAGGTTTGCACCCATTTTGTTCATTTACCTCAAGGTATTTCACATTTCTTGATGGGTATTTTTTTACAATTTTATTTTACAATGGTTCATTGCTACTCTATGGAAATACACTTGTATTTTGCAACCTTACTAGTAAGTAACTTTTTGAACATTCCTTAAGATTTTCTACATTAATATAATATTGTCTCAACTGGGACAGCTTTTAGTCTTTTTCTTTTCCAATTCATATGCTTTGTATTTATTTTTCTTTTTGTGATAGGTAGCATCTTCAAAAAAATGCTGAATAGAGTTGATAGCAGTGAGTTTTTTGCCTTGTTCCTAAACTTAGGGACAAATGTGTATTTTTTTGTAGATGCCGCTTATATCCATGAAGTTACCTTATTTTTTTTTTAGTTTGTTAATAGTTTTTAATCATTAATAGGTATTCAATTTTATCAGATTTTATTTTTCCATTTCTTTTTAAGCCTGGTAATATATGGAATATACTCAGTTGCTTTAATAGATTTTCAAATGCTAACCAAACCTGTTTTCTTAGGATAAATCCTACTTAGGCATGATGTGTTATGCATTTTATATATTCCTGGGTTTGATTTGCTAAATTAAAAAAAATAATTTTTACATTTATTTTTATGAAGAATATTGGTCTGCAATGTTCTTTACTTATGTCTTTGGTTTTATTATCTGGATAATGCTGGCTTCATAAAATGAATTGGGAAATGCTCCCCACCCCACTTCTATTTCTGGAAGAGTGTGTTCTATTTTTTTTCTTCTTCTTCTAAAGCATAAGGTAGAATTTACCTAGGAAGGTATGTGGGCCTGTTGTTTTCATTGTAGAAAGGTTATTCAAATTTTTCATAGATCCAGGTGTCTTAGATTATCTACTAATTTTTGAATGAGCTTTGATTATTGGTGTCTTTTAAACTATTCTTCTATTTCATCTAAGTTGTTGAATTTATTAGAATATAGTTGACCTTAAAATTTCCTTATTTTTTAAATATTTATAAGGTATTCAGTAATGGGTCACCTTGTATTTTTATATTGATGGTTTGAATGTGTTTTTGTTGTTGTTTTATGATAAATCTGAATAGGATTATTCAATTTTATTTATGTTTTCAAAGATCAGGTTTTGGCTTCATTGAGTTTTCTGTATTATTTTTGTTTTACATTTAATTGATATCTTCTCTTAATTGTCTTAACTTGCTAAGAAATTATTAACATTAATGAGAAATATTCCAAGTTAGTCATTTGGGGATTAATTTTATTTTTCTAGTTTCTTAGTGTGGTAGCTGAGATCTTTGATTTCATCTAAGATTTTATATAAACTTTTTCTCTTTTCTAATATTTAAGCATGTTATGGTTGTAAATTTCTCTCTCAACACTTGTAGCTGCATCCCTAAAATTTTGATGTGTTGCCAATTCAATATCATCCATTTCAAAATGTTTGTTGGTGTATTTTATGATTCTTATCTTGATTTGAGGGTTACATAAGCTAAGAAGTTGCTTTATTTGTAATATTTAAGGCTTTGTAGATGTTTTATTTTTATTAATTTCTAATTTAAGTTTTGGCTAGAGAAAATACTATTTTAAGATTTTTAGCTTTTAAATTATATTGACTAAAGTTATGATTAGTATATGATTAATATTGGTTA
>PVJC01042407.1:0-14965 GCA_004026665.1 Murina feae
TGCTTTCTGGTGGCTGGAGGAAGATGGGCAGTAGGCAAGCTTGGGAGGCAGGCAGCACCCAGCCCTGGTCACAGCTCAAAAAAGAGAACAACATGCAGGGGAGGGCAAGAGTTTGAGAGATCAACATAGAGGGGGTGCCTGCTCCAAGCCTCCATGGTGTGCCTGGGGGCAGGCCCCCAGCAGGTAGACACACACAGGAGGACTGCTCCGAGCCTCAGATGCGGCTGGGGGCAGGTCCCAGTGACGACACACACACATACACACACACATACACACACACAAAAGGCGCCTGGCAGACTGGGGCTATCATAGGACATCCACTGAGGGGTCCCAGACTGTGAGAGGGCCTGGCTGAGGGACTCCCTCCACCCCGAGTGCACAAATTTTTGTGCACCGGGCCCCTAATATTAAAAATATATCTAAACATGCGATGAAGATTTTCACACATATTTGAGTAATGATTCCATTGACTCAACAGATGATGCTGAAAAGGAAAATTTTCCCATTGAATTTCTTAATAGTATTACTCCTTTGGGAATGCCATGTCATAAATTAAAATTGAAAGTGGGTGCAATCATCATGCTATTGAGAAATGATGATAGTAAATGGGGTCTTTGTAATTATACCAGATTTATTATCAAAAGATTATGACCTAACATTATTGAAGCTGAAGTATGTACAGGATCTACAAAGGGAGAGGTTGTTCTGATTCCAAGAATTGATTTCTCCCCATCTGACACTGGACTCCCATTTAAATTGATTCAATGACACTTTCCCATGATGCCAGTATTTGCGATGACTATTAGTGAATCACAAGGACAAAGTCTAGACAGAGTAGGAATATTCCTACCTGAACCAGTTTTTGCACATGGTCAGTTATATGTTGCTTTCTCTCGAGTTCGAAGAGCACATGATGTTAAAGTTAAAGTTTTAAATACTTCATCACAAGGGAAATTAGTCAAGCACTCTGAAAGTGTTTTCACTCTCAATATGATGTATAGGGAGATATTAGAATAAGTTTAATCACTTTATCAGTCATTGTTTGCATCACTGTTGTTTTTATATCATGTTTTTGTTATTTTCATATCATGTTTTTGTTGTTTTCATATCATGTTTTTGTTGTTTTTATATCATGCCTCTGTTGTTATATCCTTTTATTTATGTTTACTTATTAATAATTTTTACATATTATTTTCATATGCATTTTATTAATTTCCTTTCATCTCTTACACTTCTACTAGAGAGAAAGGGCAAATAGCAATATTAAAATATTTCCTCTAATTAATTCACTTTTAATGTGCATGAATTTCATGCACTGGGCCACTAGTATTCATATGAGAATACTATGAGAGTAAATGCAGCTTCAAGTTAAGGTTCAAAATATTTGAATGTGAGAAACTACCAAGATTTATTTATATATTTTTTGAAGAATGGGTTGAAAGAGAGTGATGAAACACATACAACATAGTGATGAAAATATTATTAAAAAGGGGTAATGAGGGAGGAAATATTTTGGTCTGAGATATTTAATTTCATTCTAGAAAAGAATCTTGCACATTCAAACTTTAGCATAACAGCAATGAAGATTATCGGCATATTCAAATCAAAGCAAATATTAGTCTGTGATCACTAGAATATAGTCTTTTCCTAAAGGTAAAGGTGCATATCTAGTGGATGCACTATGAGGATTTTAGAATTATATTTTATATCACTCGGTAATGAAATCACAATGCCTTATGAAGAGAATTGTTTATCAGAAAAGAATATAAGGGATGGTGAAAAAAATATGACAACTGCTTTCAATTTTTAAATGTTTATTTTAAAATCTGATTTATTAAAGAGCAAAGCAGGTATATTAGTTTACGAAATGTACATAGTTTAAGCTGGTTTTAATTTTTCTGATGCGCTAAAATCATTTTCTATATTAATATAGAGAGAAAAGCTAGAGCAGACATTGGTGCAGTAGTCTTCTTTGATGTTCAAAAGCTTGGCAACATTCAGTAAGCCCCAAAGCCATCCCCATTTCCCACTTTTGGTCTGTAAGTCCTTTGTACTCGGAGAATTGCTATTCTCCACCTTTTCCAGCCCCTACCACATTCAGGAAAGAGAGAATTTGATTTTACTGCCAAAGTAACACCACCGGGTACACTGGTTTTGGAAAAGCAATCATGTTAACTTCAGAGTACAAAATTCTTAATGCAATTAATTCTTGTTTTCTACTACAGATCTGTCCTTTAAATTCAAATATATAAAATACTATTTTTTTCTGAAATCCACCTGTTTGAAGTTCAAAAGCAGTTTCTCTTAAATAATTGAATTGATTTTTTGACAGTTTTAGAAATACAGAGTGTGGCAAAAGTGGGCTTACAGTTGTGAGTATGTGAAACACAGAGTTTATTATTGTATTGTTACTTATTAATTATTGTGTTATTTTCCATACAAACAGCTGTAAGCCTGCTTTTGACCTACCCTGTACATTAAATTGGTGTCATAGAACTATTTAATTTGGGTGTTTTTGAGTTTTCCCCACTTTTCCTCTCACCATAAAGAGATTTGCACAAAATAGTGATGAAAATATAATATTATTTTCATAAAGAGTTATCAAGATTCTCTATCTAAAAATCAAAGGAAAATCATTTTTATTTATCCTAATGGGATGCTTTCACCAAATCTGTGCTCTTCTGAAGGGCCATCTTAAGGAAGAAACTTAGGAAGTCACATAATGAATTTGCAAAAGAGGTGTGAGTGACCTAAATACACTATACAGGACAGACAGTATATGCTGATATTTATAAATTTGCAGAGTTAAACTGATAAAAGTTGAGCAAAAAATACAAATTGACTAAAGACTAATTAGGGAAGATGTGCTAGAGAAAGATGTTTTAAATTGCATTCTAAGGGGGGGGGGAAGGTGTGCTCTTTAAGGAGTAGGCAGAAAGAAGGCTACATCAGGACTGAGTATTGAGGTGAGAGGAGAGTCTAGAAATAAAACCTCTGGTTCTCAGATTGACCACTAAAAATGTAACTCCTTACTGTCCACTCCTAGCTTTCAGTGCTGTTGTAATCTGGTGACATACAGAGTAATATAATATTGACCTGGTATATGTACACATATCAACATATTATGTGGTCATGAGCATTTTCAGAGTTTTTTAAGAACAACTTCAAATTTAAAACAGATTTTTACCTTAAAGACTGAGTTCAGATCCTAATCCTCTTGTAAAGTGCAAACCCACTGCAGCTTTATAAATGCAACTAGAGGCCCAGTGCATGAAATTTGTGCACAGGAGTGGGGGAGTCCCTCAGCCTGGCCTGCACCCTCTCCAATCTGGGAACTCTCAGGGCTGCTGGCTCCTAACTGCTCACCTGCCTGCTGGCCTGATCCCCCTAACTGCTCTCTCCTGCTGGCCTGATCCCCCTAACTGCTCTCTCCTGATGGTCTGACCCCCCCTAATTGCTCTCCTCTGCCTGCCTGATAGCCTCTAACTGCCTCTGCCTCAGCCCTGCCTCCATGGCTTTGTCTGGAAGGTCGTCTGGAAGATGTTCAGTCTAATTAGCATATTACCTTTTTATTAGTATAGATGCCACCTTGTTTTAAAAATGCAGGTTGTTAGCAGGTTTTCCTATTGTGGAAGGGGAGCCTATAGTAGCATACTGGGTTCTGACCAGGGCTTATGCACTGGTGCTTTATCTCAGCAGATGAGATTCCTAGAAGAAGACGCTTGGATATACCTTGAACATTTCTATTGATTTTGCCAAATCCTCCTCCAAAAATGTTGAACCACTTTAAACTCACACCAGCAACCATGCGTGTGCCCTCTGTCCTACTTTGATGCCAATATCATTGATATCCCCCTAGAAGCTTCCCTCCCCTCAGCCGGGACTGCTTGGCACTTGAGCCAAACTCACTGTTCAGCCCAGAACTTGATTTCCAGAGATAGAATTATGGAGGAGGAAAAATAGTGTTCCTCTGTCTTTCTGAGTTCTTAGCGGAGGCCTTTGTAATGAAAGACAGATCACCAAGAGAAAAACAAAAGTTCATTAACATGTGTACCTCGTGTCTATGTGGGAGATCCCACAGAAAAATGAATAACTCCCCAAGGTGGCTTAGAATCCAGATTTAAATACCTTCTTCCTAGGGAAAGGGGACAGGATACCTAGGCCTCTTAGAGGAGAGTACCTGAGTTTTAGGAAAGATGAATGGGGGTGGGGGAGGTAGTTTATAACAAAGTTTGAATGTGATGTCAACTTCTAGTCTCCTGCCCTGTGACAGGACTCAGTCTTCACTGGGTGATGACACTTTTCCCATTGAGGGAACATTTTGTGGGGGTCCGATTTTAGGCAGATCAGGAGACTTCAGTGAAAGCCTCTTCTTGCATATGCTGTTTTTCAAGCATCTGCAGCTCAAGATCATCAATATAACAACACTGCATATGTTGGGGTGGCATGTTCTCTGACCTTCAGAATAAACCCAACAAAAGCTTGTTCCCTCTCTTAGATGATTTGCCACAGTAGTGTTATTCCCTGGAGACAGTATTCTGACCAGACCTTCCTGGGAGTGGTCATAACATACCCTGTGCTTGTAGAAAGGTGTGAGCCATAACTAAATAAATCAGGGTCAGTTTTCTCATCTTGTGGAAAGGGAGATAAAGGTTATGATAGTTTATCTCCCTTTCCACAGGTTTCCTGTAGATTTGTGTCTCTGCTGTAGCCCCTGTGTCCCCAGTGCCTCTGCAGCTCTGGGGCTTGGGGTTGCTGGTGCCAGGCCCCCCTGTGGTCTTGTGTCTCTGCTCCTCTGACCCCAGCACCCCCTCGGCCGTGGGGTTTGGAGCCGCTAGGTGCTGGGCCCCCTTGAAGGTTTGTGTCTCTGCTCCTTCTACCCCAGCTCTGAGGCAGGGCTTGGGGCTACTGGGTGCTGGCCCCCCTGTAGGTTGTGTCTCTACTCCTCTGACCCCAGTGGCCCCAGCACCTCCACGGCCGCGGGGCTTGGAGCTGCTGGGTGCCAGGACCCCTGCAGGCTATGTCTCTGCTCCTCCAGCCCCAGCGGCCCCAGCACTGAGGCACAGCTCGGAGCTGCTGGGCGCGGGGCCCCCTGCACGCTGTATCTCTCCTCCTCCTGCCCCAGTGACCCCAGTGCTGAGGTGAGGCTTGGAGCTGCTGGGTGCCGGGCCCCTGCAGGCTGTGTCTCTGCTCCTCCAGCCCCAGTGGCCCCAGCACCATCTCAGCTGCTGGGTGCCAGGGTCCCTGAAGGCTTGTGTCACAGGTCCTCCACCCTGGGGGCAGCAGTGACCAAGCAGGCCCAGAGGCCCTCTGCCAGCGGGCTGGGGCAAAATGCCTGCGTCATCACCATGGCGACGACGCAAGCGTCTTGTCCCAGTTGCCGTCATCTTTGTAATGGAGTGAGGGCCGATTTACATATTACTCCTTTATTAGATAGGCTGAGTCTATGATTTACTATTTTTGTGCTGTTTGTCAGCATTGGGCATCAGGGTTCAGTTAGCTTTCTAAAATTAGACATGGACTGCAAAGCAACTTTTAACAAATATCTGCTCTTAAATATTTTAAATAACGTGGAATAAGAAGTAAAATGTCATTAACTAGCTTTTCTATTTATTATATATAATTTGGGGTTTATGTACATTTCATACACTTTTCACTCATCTCTGATAATTTATGCTATCATATGTTTCTCATATAAGTATTTCTAAATTTAACAATATAAGCTTCCCCTTATAATTGTTAATGTTATTCTTATTTCTATAATAATAAAAAAAGTGTAATATGCTAATTAGGCCGGACGTCCTTCTGGATGAAGCTGGGGCTGCGAGGGAAGCCCGGGTGGATCCCGGGTGCCAGAGGTAAGCCAGTGCTGGCACTGGGGGAAGGAAGGCCTACTCTTGCACGAATTTTGTTCATCAGGCCCCTAGTCCCGTGTAATAAAAAGCTAATATGCAAATCAGCCAAACGGTGAAACTGTGGTTCACTATGACATGCACTGACACCAGGGGGCAGATGCTCAATGCAGTGAACTCCCACAGGGGGAATGCTGCTCAGCCAGAAGCCCTGAGCCAGGCTCACGGCTGGCGAGCGCAGGTGGTGGCAGGAGCTTCGCTCGCCTCTGCAGCAGTCGGATATCCCCCGAGGGCTCCTGGATATCCCCCCTGAGTGCACAAATTTCGTGCACCGGGCCTCGTGTGTGTGTGTGTATATTAGGGGCCTGGTGCACAAAAATTTGTGCGCTCAGGTTGTCCCTCAGCCTGGCCTGTGCCCTCTCGCAGTCTGGGACCTCTCAGGGAATGTCCACCTGCTGGCATGCCTGGCCAGCCTGGCTAAGGGGCTGATGGCTGTTTTCAGGCTGGCCAAGCCCCCCCCATGTGGACCCTCACCCCATTGGGGTGTGGCCAGCCTGGGTGAGGGGTTGAGGGCCATTTTCAGGCTGCCCACAGCCCGTTCATGTTTTGGGTCCCTACTGAGGTACCTGGCCAGCCTGGATGCGGGACTGAGGCCATTTTCAGACTTTCAGGCTTACATGAGTGTAAGACACCAGTCTAGACACCCTTGAAAGACACTCAACAGGTCTCACCCCTTCAGTTGTGTACCTGCATGCCACAGTCCTAAGCTCATCATTAGTTTCCACTGATGCACGCACACAAAAAAGGGAGTGTGCACCCATGGATGAACACACTAACAACCAAGGCCTCATGCTGCTTACAGATATGAGTCAGGCTCTTCTTTCTGTCACTGGCTGGCAATGCTGATTACACCTGTAGATAGCCACCCCCAGCATTGCTCTGGCCTGCACTTGGCCTGATTGTCTTCCCTGGTCCTCACTCACCCACAGCTCCCATTGATCCAACGTCCCAGCAAGGCTGGCTGGAAGCAGGTTTTTGGGGTTTATTTATCTTCTATAATTGAAACTGTTGCTTTAAGCTGAGACCTAGGCAGGTAATGAAGCCTCCTGTCTGCGTCAGCTCCATGGCTTCTATAATTGCAACTATGTTGCATAAGCAGAGAGAGGCCCAGCCGGCCTAGGCAGACAGTTTACTCCTGGTGCAATGGAAGCCTGCTGTTTACTTTAGCTTCGTGACTGCCAGCCTCCATCTTGGCTGGGTTAATTTGCATACAGCCACTCTGATTGGCTGGTGGGCGTGGCTTTGGCATCCCAAAGAAATGGTCAATTTCTATATTACTCTTTTATTAGATAAGATAAAAGCCTAAGCAACCATTAGGACCAAATGACCAGAAAAACCAGAATGACCGCTTGATGAGTCACTATGACACACACTGACCACCAGGGGTAAGACGCTCAGTGCAGGAGCTGCCACCTGGTGATCAGTGAACTCCCACAGCCAATCTCCTGTGGCACCTTTTCCCGCCTGGCCAGCCCCCCCATCGGTCCAATTGTGGGGCCAGCTGGCCAACCTCCTGCAGCCCCTCCCTCCTGCTGGCTGGCCCCCCCCACCCAATAAGCCCCGATTGAGGGTCCAGGCGAACAACCTCCCGTGGCCCCTCCTGCCAGCCAGCTGGCCCCCGATAGGCCTTGATCACCGGCCACGCCAAGAGACCCCACCCATGCATGAATTCGTGCACAGAGGCCTCTAGTGATTTAATAAGAAATTGTTAATAAGGAAGTAAATTATAAAGCAACTGAAAAATCATAGAAATCCCTATACTGAACTTTGAAACACTCTTGCTAATGTGTGGCCTGTACATATTTCATCCAGTCTAAGATAACATCTGTTGTAAGATGCTGCATTATGTTATAAACCGTTAAGAAATAAAAAGCTATATATGCCAATTATAACTATGATAAAATGCTTGCCTGTGACCTATTTTATGCATTGAAAGGACTTTTGAAGATATTTAGCTCAAATTTAATCATATTGCACTTGTACATGCAGAAGAAAAAGAAAATACGGAGAAGGGCAGAAGCAAACTGGCCACTCCTAACCTGCCTTTACATGAGATGCTGATTATTAATCACGTTTTGTCTGAGTGGTCAATTTACATGTCCTTCCCCCCCCCCCCCCTTAATATCTGCTGCAAGTACAAGAGAATAAAATAGATGATGCAGTAGTTCTTAAAAGAGTGTTCTATTGTGTTCTCCGATATCTTTCTTTAAGCTGCTGACACCCATTCTGCAAGTTTTGCTGCATAAACACAGGCAATTGTAAAGAAATCAGATTTGTTATTTCATCAACAAAAATGATAAAATTCACTCCCATTTCAGAGTTTTGGGGACATCAAAACAATATGAACATCAGTTAACATCCCGCCAGAAAACAGAACTGTCAGGAAATTTGGTAGAAATAATTTCATAGAGAACTACTTTTAAACCTGTTAGAGAGCTAAAACGCAATAGAACTGGGAAAGTTGCTCTCACTTTCAGGGAAGAAAAAGAAGAAGAAAGGAAATAGGGGGTGTTATTAGTGCCTGCGAAGGACCATGGCTGGGAGAAATGGGAATCACGGGAGGAGCCTGGATCATGGAGGCCGAGACGGGTTGGAGCTGGAGCCTTGGAGGAGAGGCCTGGCGGAAGGTGCTTTCTACAGCAAGGAGAAAAGGAGAGGGCCCTTGTCTTTCTCTCCCCTCCCCCGGTTGCTCACATATGCCTTCCATTACTTGAAACTAAAAGGAAGCCAGCTGGCAAGAAGCCTGGGGAATAGAGTTTTCAGGGTCAGCAGAGGAAGGGATGGATGAGAAATGGATCTGAAAGCAAACATGGAAATGCTTAGCAAAATAAGCATTGCAGAATTGATTAAATATGCTATTTCTCTATCACTATACTTAATCTATAATGAATGTGATCATAGAAGGCCTGCACTTTTATAAACCAGTTTTTATACTCACAATCTATCATATATACATACACACATATATGTGTATATATGTATGACCTAGCTCGTTTGTATTTTTTGTTGTTGCAGTGGCTTCTATATTGTTTAGATAATATTTATTAAAGACTCATAAAAATGTTTACATTTCTATGTAGCTCTATACGCCTTTACTCATTTTTATGTTTCCTTTGCACAATTCACACTTTTGTCGCCTTCCCCTTGAAAGTACAAGCCCTGCAGATGCTTTTATATTTGTTGCATATTTATAGTAAGGTAATTTTTATTTAATCATTTTTACATTTTGCTATCAATCAAACATTAGCATGTGTATATTTATTAAACTAGAATCAGTTAGAATAATAAAATAGACATCCAGGTTATAGTTTTTCTTAAGGAAGCCATTGTTTTCACTTTAGAGTTCCATGCATATTTCACTATATTCCCTAATTCCACATGCTAACTATTGATTAGTTTCCAGTTACTTAAACTTTAGATTTCAGTTTCTCATGCTACCTAATGGAATAATAATTTTCACTTCTTAATTTATTGTGAAATTATATAACATATGCTTAGCACATAGCATACACTCAGTGTTATTCCGGTGTCTCTAGCATCAGTCTTAAAAATTCCACGAAGTTCGCCCTGTTATGTTCAGCAACCACTTTACTCCCAGTGAGTTCAAATGTACTGTTATTAAAATTTAAAGACCTGCCTAGGAATAAACACCAGGAAGAAATGTGGTGTACAAAGAAATAATATGATCTATAGAAGTTGATTTGTTGAAAGCAGCTGAATTGTTGGTTCCTACTTATGTTATACTAGAAGCCTGGTGCACGAATTTATGCTCATGTGGGGTCCCTAAGCCTGCCTGCTAATCAGGGTTGATCAGGGCCATGGGAGGTTGGCCGGCTGCGGGGAAGGGCCACGGGAGGTTTTCATTGGAGCCATCTGGGTTGGCTGCGGGGGGAGTGCTGCAGGAGGTTGACTAGTCACCCCAATTTGAGTCTTCAGGGCCGGCCAGCCAGGGGGAGGGACTGGGATGTTGGCCAGCTGGGTGGAGGGACTGCGGGAGGTTGGCTGTGGGAGTGCACTGACCATCAGGGGTCAACTGTTGCATTGAGCATCTGTCCCATGGTGGTCTGTGCATGTCATAGTGACGGTCGTTCAGTCTTTAAGTTGTTCAGTCACTTAGGCCCGATGCATGAAATTCATGCAAGGGGCTTGGGCCTTGCAACCCTGGCTGCCTCAGCCGGCCCTCGGAGGTACTTGCTGGTTCTCGCAGCCCCTCACAGCCCCAGCTTTGTCTGGAAGGTCATCTGGACAGTTGTCTGGAAGGTTGTCCAGATGCTCTTTCTGCTATGCAGTCTAATTAGCATATTAGCTCTTTATTATATAGGATAGTAAGATTCAATGATGCAGTCTATTGATTTATTTTGATTTTGGTAATTCAGGGCTCTGAACTGGGAAAGGGGAATTATTATTCATAAGTACTTCTTTAGTGCATGCATATTATTCAGTCACCCATTCTTTCATCCATTCATTTATTAATTTATTAAATATTGCCTACTGATGTCAGATACTACTACCCTGGGCACTGGGACTGGTGTTGAAGATACAACAGAAACCCAGAGAAGGAAAGAGAGAGACATGGCGGGGGGGAGGGGGGAGGAGAGGAGAGAAAGAGAGAGAGAGAGAGAGAGAGAGAGAGAGAGAGAGAGAGAGAGAGAGAGAATTCAATATATTCACAAGAATAACAGTTTATAGGGGTGTTGACATTGCTATTAAATAATAACACAAAAGTATAGCAATTTAATTCTTGATAAAAAGTTATGTAAAAGAAACAGCTAGAAATCATAAAAAGAACTCTGATTTGTCAGTTGAGAGAGAATGGTTTCTGAAAATGAGACATTTAAGCATAGACATGAAAGATTAGTAGAAATCACAAAGGAAAGTGGAATAAGAGGAATAAAGAAATCACTAATTCATTTTTAAAGCAAGCTTCTACTTTTACTAAATTATATTCCTATTAAGTTAGTAGATACTCCATCTAAAATGTTTAGTAATCTCTGTTTTTGACAAATAGTAATCAGGGCTTTCTGTCTCAACTTTCCTATTTGAAGGGTAGGCTATCCTAAACTATGATGACTTCAGTATTGAAAGCCTTATATTTTGTGAAAATATCTAAGAATATTAATCTATATTAATAATAGAGTAATATGCAAATTGGTTGGGATGCCCTCACACGTAACGACTGATCAGCAGGCTGCATGTGCAGCAGGCACAGGTGAGCAGGGACTTGCACTGCTGGGGACGGGGGTGGGCATGGTGGAGGCCTCTCCATGTACCTGCGCTGAGGGTCCACAGGCCTCTGCTGTGGCCTGGCCCGGAGGTACGCAGGCCTCCCCTGGCTCTGGCCTACCTCTTTGGGGTGATGGATCGCAGGGCTTCCGCACTGTGATGGGGCACAGGCCACGTTGGGCAATCCCCCTTCCCCCCTGAGTGCACGAATTTTATGCACTGGGCGACTAGTATCTAATAATAATATTAGATAATGTAGATCTTTTACTTGCTTTGTCCTTTAGTGTCTTGGACTAATTATGGCCACATATAGCTGTACTACTTATAGACATAATTAAGAATAACCAAAACCCAAAATAGTGTAGTTAAAAAAGTGACCAAAACTCAAAATAATTTAATGAAAAATGGAATTTATTGGCCTATGTAAATCAGAAGTCAGTGTTTATACATTATTCTTGACTGGATGGATCTAGACAATTAAAAAGTTATCAGAATGCTCTCTAAATTTACCTCACGTATGTACAGTACTTGAGAAGAGAGCTATTTGGAATCAACATAGATACCTCATTATTGATTTTTACATAGTGCCCATGTATTAATATATTTTTAAACATTCAAATTTAGTAGGAAAAAAAATCTTAACTTGCTGTGAATTTTGCTTGAACTGGAAACTTGTCCTTTTTAGAGAGAATAGAAATATATACATTTTCTTAAATTTGGAGCAAAGTGAATTGATGATGTAATTAATGTCAGAAGGAATGACTTCAGATCAGCTATTCCAAAACCAAAGGCATATTATGGTTTTTGATACATGTCTTGCAACAATCTACTGCGTTGTATCCAGTAATTGACATGTATATTAGAATATGTTCTATAATGTTTTATTATTTAAACATTTGTGGGTGCTTTACTGGAGAATACAAATGCACACAAATACACACTTTTTAAAAAATTAGGAAGTGTGAATAAAATGAGATACACCTATTTTCTGCAGTAATATTCTTAGTGCTATTGTTTTTGCTATAGACCTTTAAAGCTTTTACTGTCAATGCATTCATTTGATTTGATAAATAGACTCCCATTTCCCAATAGACTCCAGGGCCTGATTTCATGAATTCTATGTCTGACCTTAGTCCAGAGAGGGGTGTATGTGTGTGTGTGTGTGTGTGTATCAGGGACACGGTGCACAAAAATTTGTGCACTCGGTGCGGGGGGGGGGGTCCCTCAGCCCGGCCTGTGCCCTCTCACAGTCTGGGACCCCTCGGGGGATGTCCACCTGCTGGCATGCCTGGCCAGCCTGGGTGAGAGACTGAGGGCTGTTTTCAGGCTGCCCACAGCCCCTTCAGGGTTCATGCACTGGGGGGTGGGAGTGCTGGTGAGCGCAGGCATGGATGTTTCCCACCAGAGGGCCCACAATCGCACACGCCTGGTGGGCCCCCACCGCTGAGGGGACACACCTGGCGCGGAGCTGGGTGGCAGGCCGGGGGCGGATGCTGGTACACGGTCCCTCGGGGAGCCCTGCTGCTGAGCGGACACCCCCGGGGTGTAGCCAGGCGGCAGACCAGCATCAGACACTCCACGCCGGGCGGCAGACGCTCCTGCACGCCCCGCGCAGGTCCCTGGGATGCAGCCAGGCAGCGGACCGAGGGCGGACACTCGCGCATGACCCTGCAGGGGTACCTCCCCCCACCCCCGCCACTGAGCTAACACACCCAGCATGGAGCGTCTGCCATGCCAGGCAGCGATGCTTGTGCACACCTGGTGGAGGCCGCAGCCCCAGGGTAGAGCCGCCGTGCCAGCCTCCATCTTGGCTGGGTTAATTTGCATACAGCCGCTCTGATTGGCTGGTGGGCATGGCTTAGGCATCCTGGAGAAACGGTCAATTTCAATATTACTCTTTTATTAAAGTAGTGTGTGTGTGTATGTTTAAATGTATATTAAAATATATTAAAAACAGAAACAGAAACAAAACACATCTTTGTTTAGTGAAGATATTTACCTTTGGTGCCCATCTGAGAAATACATGTGATTCTTTGAGAAACTGGCTGATCTTCATATTTTGGAAGCTGTGGGTCAGGTAGCCAGTTGCTTCCTCTGGCTTTACTGTTGCAGACAGTGCATGCCAAATTAGAGGCTTGATGTTAGTTATTGTAGTCCAGGCATGCATTTTGTGTAACTTTAATTTATTCGATTGGCTCTACCCTTATTTACCTGGGCCACAAATTATTCACTTCTTTCTAATATGCATTGTTTAATACTATGTATTTTTATGTTTCCCCAAATTATTTCCAAAAGTACTGAGTGTATAAATGCAAATGAATAAATTAGTAATAGTGACTGAGAGGTAACATATACATTATTTTGTTTGTCTTTTACATTATTTTTCACATGGTCCACAGTTTTGAAGTGCTTTCTGGAATGTTTTTAGATAACATACTTTTTTATAGTGTTTATTGTAATTATTTAGTATTAAAATGTAAAAGTTATTAATGTGTCCTAATAAAGTAATAAGAGAAGGGGCCAACATTGAAAAATAAATTTAAAATAGTTCAGCCTTAATGGTAAAGCAGGGAAGGTCTCCTCTCCTTAGTCCCCTCAGGTTTAAAAACATATTTTAGGAATCACTGCTTTTGGTAGATGTACTATTTTTGCAGTCACTTGTTCATAAAATCTAACAAAATTGAATATACTACTCCAAATGCATCTATTCTGTCTTCTGCTTATAAACTATGAGTTTCTGCTTTGGAATGTATTTTAGTGCACACCACTGTACTTTTGCATGTGTGTGCATATGTATAACTAAGCTTTGTCTTTTAGTAAAATTGCAGCCATTTATATAGTCCCTATTTTGATTTCTTTTAGTTTTAAAACTGCAAAAAGTTAATCATAGATACGCTTCTTTTGTTGTTATTTGGTACAACTGGGTTTCCAGTTAGTATTGTGATAAGATGTACTGATGAATGGAAAAAGAATAAAAATGGGAATTGACTTTCCTTTTTATGTCCTAAGAAGGGCTCTCCAATCTATAATGTCATTTATAGAATAATCGTTTTAATATACTAGTATGTTTAGAGGGTAAATAGGAAGCCCAAACCTTGGGCATAACATATGTAATAGGCAAACCCTAGAGTCTTTAAAGTTTTCTATGTACAATATCATGTCTCTACTTCTTCAGAATTAATGTTATATCTTGCAGCTATCTCTACAAAGACAAAGTTTAGCAGATTAATTGCTGACCATACATTTATAGTCTTCCAGGTGACCTGTGTTGTAGTACTGTGCTGTTCAGGAATTTAGTGCCAGCTAACACAATGACTAGCTGAGTAACGTAGCTTTGATGTGCACAGTAGTAATGCTATTTTTATTCTTTCTCTAGAGAGGAATGTGGGAATATGGCTCTTTAAAAATAGCCAGTTGAGAATAAAGCAGCCATATGGCTGATTATAATGAGGCTTTCCATTTTCAGTTTTGGTTAAGTTAGAATTGGATACTGTCAGTACTCTGTCATATAATAACAGAACAGAGCCTAGGCATTTCCATCTTAGCATTCATATTTGTACATAAATCTTGAAATTCTAAAGATAATAGGAAGGGCCAAGCATTATGTGAATTTTAAAATAAAAAAATTGTCATCTAAACTAATAAAAGCGAAATATTAAAATTAACCATTTCTCCGAGACAGGGTAAGCCACGCCCACCAGCCAATCAGAGCGGCTGTATGCAAATTAGCCCAGCCAACATGGCGGCCGCCACTCACGGACCTGAGTAAACAGCCCTTTCCATTGCGGCAGGAGCGAAAGTGAAGCTGCGCCCTTCAGCTCAGCTCCGAT